>BJCM01062619.1:0-15720 GCA_018326385.1 Flaveria bidentis | reverse complement strand
TACATTTCTATTTCTTTGGGTTGTTTTTATTATACGCTTCCGCACAGTTTTCAAGTTTTACTTTGGTTGATTTGGTTTATTATTGCATATAGAGTCGTTCTGAGTAACTATTGACTGTGATCCTGGTTTGTTCACACGCCTCGCGGTTAAACTCCGCACGTGGATTTTGAGGGTGTGACAAAATCACCATCCATCGATCTCTCTACGCAGATCGACAAACAACACCAACGCTAACCATCAATGCATCATCCACACAGATTAATTCACGCTCCAATCGACTCCTATTTATCAATAGATCGATTCAACTCCAATCGTCAAGCAACTAAACCGCAAATCATTCAAGCTCCAAGCAACCAGCCTCTAGGTGAAGATTGAAAACCTCAAGATTCAAGCAATATATTTAAATGTTTCTGTTTGATTATTTAAATTTTTTAAACTTTTTAAACCATTTTGATTGAAATTTTGATCATTTAACCTTTGTTGTTGACTATGTGGGTATTTTGACTACCTATCATTTGTAATCTCATACTAAATGTATTGGCTTTTTACTATTGTTTTTATGCATTGAAATTCAGATATGAAATAAATATATGGTATTTGAATATCTCAAATGGTTAAGACAAAGTATTCATTACATATAAATATTTTTGATGATCTTCAATTCAAGTCTTACTATAAACAAAATACTTATAATTGAATCAAATAATTTAGTTATAAGTTTTCCTCCTGTGAAAATCAGGGTGTTGCTTTGGCTGAGAAACGTATGGATGAGTCCGATTAAAATAAAACATAGTTTTTTTAAATAATTTTTATATTTACCGTTCACATAAAATATATATTCCTACTTGACTCGACACATCTACGACCCTAGGTATGTTTAATTTATCTTTTTATTAATGGCCAAACATAGTCAGATATGTTTCTTTAACCGACTAAACAATAAACATAGACTATTTGATTGATACGTGATTGACTCGAAAATGTAAAAACATAAAGTAATAATAACATTTGAAATATGATCCCGTAGGCTCCGCTGCCGATGGGGATCGTTTCACGGAATTTATGAATATCGTTGCTTAGTGGGCCCATCTATACACACCTTCCAAGGTTCTTCACATTTTGAATATATCGTATGGCGACTCAAATTATCGCGAGAAATTGAGTGCCTATAACACATTTGAATTCTTCATCTTCACAAAAAGCTAAAAGCCTGCCTATATGAATTATGAAAGGACGTAGAAGCTCACTTTAATGTTTGTCAATAACACAACCACTAAATTTGTGCCACGTGGTAGATAACTCTAGCCCAATTAGATTGAATTGTTTCAATTTTGGTTAGTTTTGAAAAATATTCCGAAGATTCGCCTAAATTTGTCATTTTTTTTAGTTTTTTACGAAAGCGATGAAAGATGTTCACACAACATCCGCAACAGGTTTTACTTGTGCTCCCTTCAATTCATTAGCGTTACGTGCGAACGTTTTATGTTATTGTAGGTTGGTGAATCGAGACGTGCATAAGCTAGAGAATTAGTTTGGTAGAGTGTCATTTTTATCTTGTAAGTTTCAACCACACCTTGATGTTATAACACTTATTTAACGATGATGAAGACGATCACGATGATAGTGCTACTTTGTTTACAATATTTTTAAGTCATATAGAATTATTATATTGTTTGTTGTCAAGCAAAATTGTATTGGCAGTGGTGGAGATGGAGTAGGAAATAGAAGCGAACAACCATGTATTGTTTGCACCATCTAAGTCGACTTTAAATGTGTATGAACATGATTATGATCGATATTGATCACCAACCATTCGTTACCATTCCAACGAGACAAAATCTAACAATTTGGTGCTTAAAAACATGATTATCGTGAATAACATGCTTTAAAAAAGCGCTAAGGCCAAATATAATATTTGGCCTTCAGAACATATATGATACGTTAAGATAATGCATTTACTGATGTACAACTAGTTAAATACTATACTTATAATGTAGATAAAAAATAAAAATAACTACATGATATTTCTAAAAGTAAACTTGCAAGACATGAACAAGTTTGACATTATAAAGTCATTGTTAGATAAAATGATTTTTTTGATGTAAAACAAAAAAGACATTACATAGATATTTCTACCAAAACTAAAACCGCAAGAAATAAAACGTTTCACAAGAAATGAAGTGTTTCAAAAGAAACAAGTTTGCCTAAACAGCAAGAACATGAATAATATAAGAAAATAAAACAACAATTTTTAATATTGTATCCTTCATGCATGCGAATGCTATTGTACAATATGGTTAATAATCTGTGGTTATTAAAAGTTGGATGTTTCTAGTTTATCATGGTTCAAAGATATAAAATAATCATTCTGCATTTATATTATTGTATGCATCAATTGTGTTTTTTAAACAACCTACTACACCATTGTCTAATATATGACTAGACTTTTTCACCTCATAAAGAAGAAAACCATTTTTATACCTATATAAATAGTAAAATATACATGGTTTGCCTAATATAGTAACATGTTTCCTTAAAAAAAGGTTTGACAATAAAAAATAAAATGACTTATGTGTTTATCACCGCCTTTTTTTTTTTATCTATCCTAAGTTGGTGCCTTGTAAAATTTCGTTCTTCCGGGTGGGAGAATGAATTTGATCTAAAAGGAGAATTTTTTGAAGGGGATAAATCTAATTGAGAATTTCTTGGTCCGTATCTTCTAAGATCTCACAAGTCACAAATCATTTTTCAAGATGTATTAACTATGAGATTATTGAGGCATCACTAGAAGTCCTATCGCAAATCTTACCGTCTTATCATTAAAAGGTTGATATTTATTTTGTTAAAAATAAAAAAAAAACTTTGATCGATCACTTTATTTTAGAAAATACACTGCGTTCATTTTATAGATTCCTTTCAAGAAAAAAAAAAAGTTAATTCTCTAAAATCTAGTTGCATATTTTGATAAAAGCTTTGTGCGGTTGTTGGAACAATTATACACTGCATGTCTAATAAAAAGAGACAGCCCGTTAATTAAAGGATTGATTTTGTTTAAAAGTCATAATATATGTATTTAATTCTTAAAGCTTGTTATTAATTTATAATTATATGTATGTATGAATAGGAGACATAGTTTTTTAGACCCAATCTTATATTACTTTGAGAAAGCCTCTAAAACATTTGTACATAGCACATTAATGATTTAATACATTTGTACGTAGCACATTAATGATTTAATTAGACTGTAAATATATAACACTTAAAGCAAAAGATACATATAACTATGCATTTTTTGTTGAGTGTGGAGCCTTCGCAAAGAGAAGTTGGCCCTAGGTCTAGCCTCCTTAGGGCCTCTTTATATTTTTGGATAATTTGTTAAAATTATTATTTTTTGTTTCAAAGTTGTAAACCTAATTTAGTGATTACAAATAGATGGCATAGCCTTTGCAAATCTTTGAGCGCTTTAATAAAGTATAAACATTAATTACAACCTAACAATTGTCATTCTTTCGCTTATTGTTGGTGTGTGTAGTTGTAAGATACCTAACAATTGTCATTCTTCTCGATCTATTTTTGTTTGTTAAATAAACGCCTCCCTCATAAACACACATAAATATTTGTAAAGTATAATAATAATTAAAAATCTTAAAAGAAATTATAAAATAAAAAAGGGTCATCTCCTTGGTAAAATAAATCGGCCAAACAAGTTGCATGTCATAATATTCAAATGTTTGAAAAATATAAGAAATTAATGATAAGGGTTAGAACATAGTGAAAAAAGTTTTAGTGTTAACTATCAAATAAGGAAACGTTTCAGAATTGAATTATTAATAAGCTTGTAAAAAGCAAAATTACATTTTTTAGGTGTCTTTTTTGTTGGCATGAACACTCAAATATCATAGAAAGTGAAATCTTGTTATCGATAAAAGAACCAATGATCACTCACAAAAATAGAATAAACATAAGATGAACAAGAGAATCTGTACAAGCCGATGTGTAACTCTTTTATTAATGTAAATTGGAAGTTTCCATCTCTAAAAATTCAACCAAACACTCCTACATGAACTACACAAATCAAATCATACAGTGATTCATACTCCTACCTGATCGGGTAGTGAAAGTTCAATGTTTAACGGTTTTATTTCTATGTTTTACGTATAAAATTATAAGAAATAGAGTTACTTTTGGGTTTATCTTGTGTTTGTAGGTTAATCGTGAAGAATACGAAGAAATTGAAAGAAACGAGATGAGAATTGGAGCTCGAGAAGTAAATATATGATAAACCGAAGTTCTTAGACAATGGTAACTTAAAACGAGCATAACTTGAGCTAGGAAAAAAGTTACGGGGCCCATGACCTATCAACGGAAAGCTCTCGAAAAGTTACACATGAAAATCAAGTTTGTGCAGTGGGTGGCGCCACCGACGCCGATACTGTCAGAAACACCGTTAGTCAGTAACTTCAGCCCAGCTGGGGGCGCCACCGTCGCCGATTTCCGCGTTTTGGTGGATTTTAACCTAATTTGAGGGGTTTTAAAGAGGGATTAACCCTAGGATGAAAAACACCTCTTTACACATCAATCTTGGACAAAAATTAACCATATTTTTCATCATTCCAAAGGTCTTACAACATCAAATCCATCTGGATTCACATGATCAATTACATATTTGTTGAAGAATCGATGATGATGCAAGGCTAAATCCAATTGTGATTCACTTCGAGGGATGGGTTTGTGCAAGTTTTTATTTTTCTTAGTTGTAACCTAGATTTGGGATTGGGTCTTGAACCATTTAAGTTCTTTTGGATTCAATTTATGATTTTATTATTTAAACAGTTTGATTATGTTTAAAACTAATTTTGTTATTCTATGACTTTGGTTGTCTGGAATCATTGTGTGATTGATTATTAAATTCAAGGTTTCATCATTCAAATTGGTAATTGTATGAATAAGGTCCTTTAAGCTTTGATCTATAGTTTACTTAGATCTTATCATGTGTAAGTCACCATCAATGACTTCCCATTACTTAAGAAAAATTGTAACTTTGTCAAACTTGAATCCTGAAGTGTATTGTTTTTTCTTCAAAATTGTTAAAAACCTAAAATTTTATTTTCTTAATTTGATTATTTCTCAATTCAATTAATCAAGCAATTTCCTTTTTAGTGTTTAATAGTTTAAAATTGATTGTTGCTAGCACTGTCTTGTGATTCTTTGTAGATTGGACACCCTGCTTACCCTTTACTATTAAGGGTGATTAGGTACTCTTTAATATATATTTTTGACCGACCACACAACATGAAAAATAAGACTCCTAATCCTTATCAAATACTAACTTAAATTGTCATCTCAATAAAGATAAACATATTTAACTTAAAAAAATCTCCTAAAAGACCTCTAGAATTATGATTGTCAAAATCTTGGCCCGAACCAAATTAAACTTTTGGCTTTCTTTAAATTTACCTCTTCATCTATCTAAATAACATGCTTCATGATTAAATCCAACATGCACCTGGACATAATCATTGGAACATTTCGAACATCATCTTCCATAGTCTACTGATCTATTTCATGTAATTCTCAATACAGTTGATTAATCACCAACGTTACACTATATCCATCATGTTACGAGCCATTGAAATTATGACTTGTGCTACATAAAACCTCTAATGTCAAACACTCAAAACGTATGATCCCTGTAAACCCTGATCTAAAATTTTTAGAAAACACCCATTCTACATACTAGATGACTCTAGTTTCTAAGATATCTACTTAAACATGCTTTTACAAATGGCATCCATCTTAAACTTGAATAGCACGCATGTCAATGATGAAG
Organism: Flaveria bidentis; assembly: GCA_018326385.1. NCBI lineage: Eukaryota > Viridiplantae > Streptophyta > Magnoliopsida > Asterales > Asteraceae > Flaveria > Flaveria bidentis. The sequence goes on along the minus strand of BJCM01062619.1, from coordinate 9,890 downwards.
CTAGCTTGTACCAAAAATATTTAACCTTTTGGCCCCTTCGTAACTAGATTTCTTCTTTTCTAACTCTTGCCATTTAAATAATGATGGGTGGTCACCAGTAGGGCTGCAAAAGAACCGAACAAACACGAACAAAGAGTTGTTCACGTTCGTTCGCTAAGAAATGAACTTGTTCATGAACTGTTCACGAACACTTACCGAACGAGATTTCTTGTTCGTGTTCGTTCATTAAGAAAATAAATATGTTCGCAAACACTTACCAAACGCAAATAAACACAAACAAAATCAAACGAATACAAACAACTGTTCATGAAAATGATGAACACAAAGAAGCTCATGAACACAAACGAATACAAATTATTATAAATTTATTTTAAAATAAAATTTATTTATTTTATTACAAATATTACACAAAATCAACAAAAAATAAATAAGTAATTAACATAAATATAAAAAAATACTTGATGTAATAGTCATAAAAATAACTGATACAAAAATTAAGAATATCAACGTACATCTTAACGAACATAAACGAACACATTATCAAACGTTCACGAACAAACATTAACGAACACATTATCGAACTTTCACGAACATAAATGAATGAACACGGCTTGTGTTTATGTTCGTTCGCTTAACTAAATTAACATAATTTTCTTGTTTGTGTTCGTTCAATTACTAAAACGAACTTCCCGCCGAACAGTTCATGAACTGTTCGTTGAACGTTCAATTCGTTTGAAGCACTCATCAGAATCGGTTAAAAGTGATAATGTTGAAGGCTAGTTGTAAAAAGTGCTCATTTACATCTTTTTTCCTTACGAAAGTTTTTGTTACTTATTTTTGAACCTTCTTTACCCCATAAAGATATTGAATACACCAAATTTGTCTATGAAGAGCGGATCTAATTGTATTAGTATCTATAATTGATTTCTTCATCTGGCGTGACATAGATAATAAATAAATAGGAGTTAATATCATTCCAATTGCCATTACAAAAGTGATGGCAATTTTAGGCATTAAAAGATATTTTTGCGAAGAATTGATTGGGAATCCTACAAGATCCGTTCGAAGACGGGAATAAGAAGTAATTCCATTACCTTTATTTATTATTATTATTATTATTTTTTTATTTTTATTTTTATTTTTTTTTCGAATCCTACTTGAAAAGCTTTCCTGGACTTTTTTGACTCTCTGCTTACTCCAGAAGTAAACTCGTAGAATGGGATGTCATCCACTGACTCTTAATTGCGAGAAGAGAAAGGGAATTAAACTTATCAAGGTAAACATTATTAATTTTTTAACCACTACAACTTTTTTTAAAAGTAACATCTTATTTTAAGACTCATAAAATTACTCCTAACCATTTTTGAACTTAAGTAGTTTTTAAAATGTCCTTGACTCTTATACCGGGTTATCTATCCAAGTGGCTTCACTAACTACAACTAAGAGGTTAAACTCATTTTTTACGAAAATTATAACACGAAAATCTAAATAATTTTTGTGACCGGAGGGTTAGGGTGCTCGGTTTTGACCCTAGTGACAAACCCAACAAGAATACTACATATAAGGACTCTACCCTTTCTAAAATATTACTATGAAAGTCCTGGTGCTTCCGTGCTTGTATTTTAGTTGTTTCATTTTGATCCTTCAAAGTAATTAGCCTTACTCGTGAAACTTTAGGTGATGGGTATCTTGATTTATCATCAAAAGAATACACGTCGTATTGAGTCTAATTGAATCATGATGTTAATTTTAATGGTTACAAAATTTATTAGAAACAACATAGCAAGATGCTATGTAAATACCAAAGTACATGGGAAGTAAGAAAAAAACATAAAAATAGATAAACATAAGCAAGAAAATAGAAAATCAAAATGACAACACCAAATTTCATCAACAAGACCAATCAAAATTGTAAGACCCCGACCGATTCTTAATCCAAATGTAAGTGTTTACTTTAATGTTAAGGTTCTTCAAGATCTAAAAAAGTTACTGGATTGATTTCTTTCCGGTTAATAGTAGGGCGCGCCATTTCCTAATCCCACTCCCTATGTATATCGCAAACCACATTGAGCCCGCACATGATCCATAGTCCAAATCATCATTACAAAAAGGGATATAACTACGAGTTGGACTGGACCCCTCTTCTTTTGAGATTGTCAAAGGTTGTAATTTTATTCACTACTGTTATCGAACCATGAATCCATACATGAAAACGATATCATGATTGAAAATTACGTCTTCAATTAATGACCTTATAGACGGGATGGAAAACAGATCATCACCCCTACCTTCCATAACCATTTACCCGATTGTTAAGACTCCAAGGCCCATTATCAGTAAAATGATATAGTTTAGAAGTAGATTTAATAGGTGAGTGAATAAATTCCTTTTTAAATTATTAATATTATAATTATGAAGAAAAATACACTATCTAGAACATTGATGCTACAAGTTGAAACAATTCCCCTCTTTGTAATTACAATTATCTTATTATGTTGACTAGTAGTGTTATACCACAGGCCACTTTGACCAAGTCTTTACTCACTTCTTTAGTTTTGACTTATTCTAACTTTTACATAACATATATACACGTATAACAATTTATTTACTATTCTATGTTATACACTTTCTTAGAAGTAAAATTTTCTATTAGATTTTCTAAAAAATAAAAAGCATCAAGATTTACACTCTATTGTATTTAAATCTATAATCTTTTGGTTATAGAATACACTACTTGCTTTTTGCAGAAGTGTGATGCTACAATAGCCTCACGATGAAAATGTTTCTATACCTCTGCTGAACCCATAGCTTTCAAAAGTTGTGTGAAGGTAAACAATTGTTTTTTGGAAGACATATCTTAAATTGATTTGGGATGTGTTTTGTAACAATATCTTTTACTTTTAGATTTGACTAGCGGAACTCTTTTATATATGTACCTTTTAGTCATTATTATAACTTATATTTGAACATAATTATTATATTACGTTGTTAAACATCTTAAATCTTTGGTTAATTGATTGTATTAAAAGACAAATTGACATGTGTTCAAACATTTGTTAAATAACTGTAACTTTATAACTTAGATGATACATCACTTGAGTAAAAAATTAAGGTCGCCTTCGAGGGTATGCAAGAAGTGTGATTATTCAGAGCCATAACCTTTGTAGAATTTACTATCAAGATGAGTCGATCACAAAAAATGTAGTGTTCCATTTAAAATTAAATTTATCAAATGTTTATACAAGCATGTGGTGTACCTAAAGGGAATGCAAATGCAAGTGGAACAAAAATAAATATGTAGGGTCTCTAACTAGTGATTATAGAAGAAAATGATGGGAACATGATCTTCGGAACGTATAATGTCTTAAACGGTATGAGTTGTGTGTTTGAAAAATATTGTAACTTTTAAGAAAACAAAATATTTATCTAATTGGTTAGGCTATTGGTTCACTGATAAGACTTGTTGAACTGAATTCAATAATGAATAACGTTCTAGTTTATTGTAGAAAATATTTAGGTATATTATAAAATTTAATTGCTATATTAATTGGAAGTTTAAAATAATTATGGTTACGCAGGTATAGATAAAATATAATAACTGTATTGTTTTAAAATAATATACATAAAAGAAACTTTTTCACAAAAAAAAGGATTAAAGGTATATTTTATTCAAAAAATAACACGTCTTGTTAAATTCTCAAATTCAAGTTGTGTTATTCGTTCACCCGTCACTTGCCAAAACCTATAAACCGTATTGTGATTTTTTCACATTTCGGTATAACCAACAAATCCGATTGTAAAAACATTTTTCAAAAGAGAATAAAATTAAGAACTCAATTTTAAAGTTGTCCAAGTATAAGATAAATAAACGAACAAGGAAAAAAGATGCACATCACAAAAACTAACAATAAACAAAAACATACACAAGTATGCCATAAATCCAATAGATATAAACCATCTCAATGCTAGATATTTAAACAATGATTCAACACATAACATATTCTACACACTTCAAGATCTGAACCCAAATCCTTTTATCAAAAACCTTGAATCAGAATTAAGCCTTTTAATTAAGTTATTAAAAATCATATCTCCTACACATAACAAATGTTTTAGACGTAGTAAGCATATTGCTTAATAAGGTTAACAACATCTTTACACAAAGTTGCATCCAAAACACCATTCTTTTAAGAAAAAGCCAGCACCAAGTGTCGTTTTTACAACCCTTGACTATTTGACGAGAATTCCCCAAAAGAAAAAATAATATAAAAAAAAACAAAAAAATACTAAAATAATAAAAAATATTAAAAAAAAAGCTCCGTTCTATATAAATGGCCCTCAACTCCCATGCAATTCTCGCTCACTCACATTTCTGAATCCCCCAATCTCTCAATCGTTATAATCGTGCCGCCGTTAGGGTTCCGTCGAGTCCTCCGTCCTCCGATCATCATCACTTCTGCATGATCAAACCCCTGCAAATCCGCTAGATTTCTCCCGATTTCGTTTCAGAATTTCAATCCCACAGTTGGATTTGCTAAATCTTTCTTCTGAGCGGTAGTTGTGGGGATACCTGTGTTGTTGAGGATCGTAGGGTTTGGTTCTCCTTTGATTCCGATCCACTTCTGCTTCTTTTGAGGGGGTAGCCGGGGCTCCGGCCTCGGCGGGTTGTAAAGCCCCCTACCATCACAAACTTTGATAAATTCAAACACCCACCAACCCTTTTCATCAATCTTCATCATCATCTTCATTCTTTGATTCTTTCATTTTAACCTCACCGATTACGAGCAGATCGGGGAAGAGATGCCGGCCCTAGCGTTCTCCGTCGACGCCGCCATGGCTGCTCTTTCTCCTTGGGATAGCTCTCTTCCCGCGCCGGAGACCTTTTCCGGCGTACCTCAATCGACCAACAACGTTCCAGTTGAAGCTCATTGGACGCCGGCTCAGTCGAGTGCTCTCTATAAGGTTGACGCTTGGGGATTGCCTTACTTCTCCGTCAATTCTTCCGGCAACGTCGCCGTTCGTCCTCACGGCGCAAAAACCATGGACCACCAGGAGATTGATCTCCTCAAGGTCGTGAAAAAGGCCTCTGATTCGAAATCTGATGGAGGATTGGATCTCCAGCTTCCGCTTATTGTTCGATTTCCTGATGTTTTGAAGGATCGGCTTGAATGTCTCCAGTCGGCGTTTAATTACGCCGTGAAGTCTGTAGGTTTTGGCTCTCATTATCAAGGCGTTTATCCGGTGAAATGCAATCAGGATCGGTTCCTCGTGGAGGATATTGTTAGATTTGGATCGCCGTTTAGGTTCGGGTTGGAAGCTGGATCCAAACCTGAGCTTCTTCTTGCTATGAGCTGCCTGTGCAAAGGTAGCTCCGAATCTCTTCTGATTTGCAATGGATTTAAAGATGCTGAATACATCTCGTTAGCGCTGATTGCTCGAAAGGTTTCGTTGAACACCGTGATTGTTCTTGAACAAGAGGAGGAGTTGGATTCTGTGATTGATATCAGCTTAAAGCTTGGCGTTCGTCCGGTGATCGGGGTCCGTGCTAAGCTCCGGACGAAGCATTCGGGTCATTTCGGATCGACGTCCGGCGAAAAGGGTAAATTTGGTCTCAACACGACGCAAATTCTCCGTGTTGTGAAGAAGCTTTATCAATGTGGGATGTTGGATTGCTTCCAATTGCTCCACTTTCATATCGGATCTCAGATCCCTTCGACGTCGTTGCTTGCTGATGGCGTTGGTGAAGCCGCTCAGATCTACTGCGAGTTGGTCCGCCTTGGTGCCTCCATGAAGGTTATTGACATTGGTGGTGGGCTTGGGATCGATTACGATGGCTCCAAGTCCCCGAATTCCGATGTCTCCGTTGGTTACACTTTAGAAGAATATGCAATGGCTGTTGTTCAGGCGGTGAAGTTCGTCTGTGATCGGAACAACGTGAAGCATCCTGTGATATGCAGTGAGAGTGGTCGTGCCCTCGTGTCCCACCATTCAATTCTGATATTTGAGGCTGTTTCTTCCAGCAAATACACTGTTCCAACCTTGTCCTCTTATGACATCCAGCATTTCATAGAACAGCTCCCTGAGGACGCTCATTCGGACTACGATAACCTCTCGGAGTCTGCGATTAGAGGCGATTATGAAGCCTGTTTGGCCTATGCTGATCAGCTGAAACAGAGGTGTGTTGAGAAGTTCAAGGATGGATCTTTGGACATCGAACAATTGGCTGCCACTGATGGGCTGTGTGATCTTGTTGCCAAGGAGATTGGGGTGTCCAATCCTGTAAGCACTTATCATGTTAATCTTTCGGTTTTCACATCGATTCCTGATTTCTGGGGCATAGAACAAGTGTTCCCTATCCTGCCAATTCATCGCCTAGACGAACGCCCCACGAAAAGGGGTATTCTATCTGATTTAACCTGTGATAGTGATGGAAAGATTGATAAGTTTATCGGAGGTGAATCAAGCTTACCCCTCCATGAATTGGAAGGCGAAAACGGGATGAAGTACTATTTGGGGATGTTCTTGGGAGGGGCTTATCAGGAGGCTCTTGGGGGTGTCCACAATTTGTTTGGTGGCCCTAGTGTGGTTCGTGTGTCTCAGAGTGACGGTCCGTTTGGCTTTGCTGTTACCAGAGCTGTACCCGGCCCATCGTGCAGCGATGTTCTTAGGTCAATGCAGCACGAGCCGGAAATCATGTTTCAGACTCTTAAGCACAGGATTGAGGAATATGTTCATGATGAAGGGGACTCGGGTGGCGCTATGATCACTGGTGGCATCGCTCAGTCTTTCCATAACATGCCTTATCTGACTGTAGGATCTTCTTGCTGCCTGACTGCTGCAAATGGAAACAATGGGTACTATTACTGTTCTGATGAGGATTTCACCGGCGGAGCTGATGCGGTTGCCAGTGAGGATGAGCCCTGGTCTTATGTCTGTGCTTGAGAAAAAAAAAAAAGCTTCTTTGTTCACTGTCGATGGATTACTGGTTTGGTTGTTTGTCACCGAGGTCGTTCTGTTCTGAAAACTTTAGTATGTTTCTGTTTTTAGTTACAAGTAGTTATCTTTTTAGTTTGTTCTGCTCTCTTTTGGCTTGTGAACAAGATATATAGAGAGCTGTTGATCTTTTTGATAAAGTTATGAAGATAGATTTGGGGAACTGTTATGTATCTCCCATCTCTTCCTTCATCTTGTATTTCATCCTCTATGGTAATAATAGTACTTGTTTGCAACATATTGGTTTCTTTCTTCTTTAATTTGCTCATACTCATACATATTGCCATTTTGGTTATAGATCCAACAATGTTCATGTCAACTCTTGCTTGCAGTGGTATATTATTGTATTCAACTGAAACTGTCGGTTTTGATTGTTTAAAACGACGCCGCCTTGTGTTGGAAAGGTATGTTTACCTGCTACTTATTTGCAGAATAACAATTTATTTAAGTTGTTCAATGGATTTGAATCTTTTGCTTCTAGTTTAGCCTCTTAATTTAATAATAAGCAATGGTTAGCATGTGCATGTAGGCCATTATAATCAAAGAAGATTCGTGAAAAGCCACCTTTGATTCCCATTTTCTGTTTTTATGAAGGTGGTTGTGATGACCTACTTGTCGTGTGTCTTTTGGCTATGTCCTTTACCTAAAGTTAAATTGTTGGAAAACACATGATCTCTTTTGGTGGTTTGTTGTGAAGAAATGGTAGGCCTATATACCCAATATGTCACACCATCTACGCCAATCACTACTAATACGCGTGTTAATGGGTCAAAGTTTTTGTACTAGATTAATGGAATGAATAAAGATTAGTCAAAACGCGTCTTTTCTGTGTTTGTTATGCTCCAACCATTATTTGATCATGACCCGTGAATCACGTGGTCCACAAGTCTTACCCTTTTAACCTCTACGGTTTTAATCGTCCCACCCTGGATGTTCGTATCCTGTGTTTATCGTTTGCGATACGCATAACACACGGTTTGTGAGAGCCACAAGGATACGTGTGGTCCTTGCCTTTGTGACAGCTTATGTATTCTTTTTTGGTGGGTGAAAGTTATAGCCTTTAGAATAATATTGTTTTGCAGAATATTTTGAACATTCTGTGTTAAAAGCAAAGTGCCAAGAATCAGCAGGGACCTTTAAAATGAACAAGGTAGACAGCATTGATATGTGTACCCCCTATGGGTTAGATTGCCTTCATTTGAATGGTTTTTCGTGACTAGAGGGGTTTTTTTGTCATTAACTATCAGGTTGTACTGTACAAATTATCAATGCGTAGCCTCATGTGATGACTGATGAGGATTTTGACAGATTTTGGTTGTAGGATTCTGATTCTTTTAGCATCTTGTTAGATAAGATGGAATATGACAATGCCTCTCTCCTTGTGACCTTTATGATATGCAGTTTTATACTCTAAACAAACTAAACTTACATGTTATTATCCCACTCGTAGAGTAGGCTTGTAATTGACCATGTAAGTTAATAACAATCATGATTCAATACGTAAAGGAACAAAAAGAAGTTATTAATAATTTGGGTTTTGAACTTGAGAAAATGGGTGAAAATCTTTAAAAAAAATTGTTTTTTTTTTTGCAAGAAACATAAAGAAAGTGTTCATAAAATGGGGAGTTCTTGTTATCACGAAAGAAATCGTCGTCTAAAATGTAGGACTTCTCGTTACAGGTGATGGAGTTGGGTATTTGATTTTTTTATTCATTTAATATTAACTAATAATTAAAATCTAATATATTACTCGCCGTGTGTTGCGCTGGCATCGTATACGTCGTGATAAAGTATAAACTAATAATTGACCGGATCCGTTTTTAAAGTAAATTTACGTTGAAACGTAAAGTAACTCGAGTCTATACCGTTGGATAAAAACACATTAAGTATGATTCAACTATTTTCAAAACATTTTTTTGTCAAAATGTAGATGGACTCAAAGTATACGTAAAAAACACGTGCAGTATGCAATCGTTATAATGTATAGATTATAATAGTCTCGACTCATTCTGAATTAAATTTATATTAAAATGTAAAGTAACTTAGATTTTATACCATCAAATAAAACATATTATATTTGACTTGACGTATTTTCAAACAAAATTTACGTCCAAACGTAGACAAACAAAAAATGTTATATTTGACACGACTCATTTCTAAACAAAATTTACATCAAAACGTAGATGAACTTCGAAATGTACACCAAAACATGCATAAAATTAAGCACGAAAATGTTTTATACTTGGCCCAACTAAACTCTATTCAAAATTACGTCAATACGTAGACGTATATCAAAACATAGTGAGTCTTAAAGCGTATTTAAAGTTAAGCACGCATACATTTATATTTGACAAGAGTCATTTCTGATTACGTCAATACATAGGCGAACTCTAATTTACATTGTACAAATATAAACCCGAAATTTTAGAAAAACTTGAGGGAGTAAAAATGACATTTTATAAAAAATTTGAAAAATGTTACAAGATCATAATTGTAAAATGTGAAAGTTTAAGAGGAGTAAAGATTGGTAAGTTTAGTTGAATAATGAAATGATTAAATGGTAAGTTTAGTTGAATAATTTATTTATTTATGTAATTTATTTTGAAGTACAAATATGTTGATATCAGGGCTATTCGATTACATTGATTCAGTAAGATTTGACTAAGTCAAAATTTGACTCAGTTAGAAGTTCTGACTGAATATGTATCTGACTGAAACTTGACTGTTTGATTCAGTATCTGATTAAAACAAATCGATTCAGTATTTACGTTACAAATCTTACAAAATCACCTCCTCACTTCACCACCACCATGACCTCCATCACCCTCAAATCCTTCACTGGACTCCGCCAATCACAACCGCAAAACCACCACTTCACCACCATCACCAAACCCCTC
>BJCM01062618.1:0-16081 GCA_018326385.1 Flaveria bidentis | reverse complement strand
AAACAACATTACAAATAATATCCATGAACAAATTATCCTTATAAGTTGTTCTTTCTCACACACAATCTATTAAGAAAACCCATTTTCTAGAATTGGTGTATTTATTTAATTGCATGATCATATCATCAACTAAATGTTAATTGGTGCTTGCTAAGCTTGTTATTGGGTATGACCCGACTTGGATCATAACGTACTAACCACATCAATGTTCTATGTGTCTTGGGCATAAAGGATCCAACATAACAAAGAAGATCATCATATTCTGCTGATGAGAGCTCCAGGTCAGTATTATCGTACAACAGAGGAGATCATCACTCTAGGTCAATGTTCACGCATAGCAGAGGATATAAGCACCAAAAGGAATATAGTAGGGAGCATCTTAGGTACAAAGGTGAGAAAGCGTATAGCTTTTGAGATAGGGTGGAATGGTTTGACATAAATATACATTAGATAAGAATAACTCAAAATAGAGATATCACATTCTCAGGCCTTTTTGAACAAGGACTTGAATCTTTGTGAATGCCAAAAATATCAAGCGGATTATCTGAGTCATAACGTTTCGTGCTCTATTAATTAACCTATGAGTTTACTGTTTACTTCACTTTCTAGCTGAACCTATCAAGCATATCCCACACAATACTATCAACTTCCTTTACATCGTCCAGGCTTGTCACTTTATTCTGCAAAGAAAAACAAGAAGAACATTTAATATATTATCCCCCGAAATTTCTACAAATAAGCAGGATGTAGAAATTTCTGACTGGACTATATGTCATTTTATATATATATATATATATATATATATGTATGTATACATATATATAATTTTTTTATTTGTTTTTTAATAATAGTTTTATGTGAAAAATGATGAAAAACAATGGAGCGAGCAAAATGAAATGAAATGAAAGAAAATAAAAATAGAAGTATAAACAATATATACATAAAATAGTTTGACGGAAAAACGGTTTTAAAATGATATTAAACCTAACATAGCGATCAAATCATAAAAGCGGGGTTTATCTAATGTTTTAGTGACAAGATCCGCTTTTTTATTTTTTGTGTCTATTTGAATAATATGAATAAAACCATTTTCTTGAGCATCACGGATCGCATGAATCCGTGTCTCAATGTGCTTGGTTCAGGAATGATGAATATGGTTCTTGGCAATGCAATGGCTGCTTCATTGCCACAAAATAACGGTGTATCGAGAAAGTTGGTCCAATAGTCAATCATCTAGTGCTTTATCCAAAGCACTTGTGAACAGTAGCTGGAAGCAGGAATGTATTCTGCTTCTCCCGTAGAGAGAGAAACAGTGGTTTGTTTCTTGCTTTTCCATGAAACTAGACAATTGCCCAAGTATTGATAGCCTCCAATAACATAATTTATGTTTAACCTGTAAGTCAAAATTCCCACCATAAGGATACCAAAGACCTAAACGAGAAGAGCCTTTAAGATAATGAAATATTCGTTTTAGAGCCTTTTCATGAGACTCTTTCTGGGCAGATTGGTATCAAGCACAATATCCTACAGAAAAGGTGATGTCAGGATGACTTGCTTGAAGATACATAAGGGAACCGATCATGGATGTGTAGAGATGAGGATCAACAGTTGTCCTGTTTTCGTCAGGAGTGAAGCACGTTTGAACTGTAAATGGAGTCATTTCAGGAGAAGCTTCATCCATCTTGAATTTCTTCAAAATTTCTTTAACATACTTCTCCTGATGAAAGAGAATTCCCTTTGGCATTTTTTCTACCTGCAGCTTAATGAAAAAGCATCATGCTCATTTCGAAGTGACTACGCATCACCTCCTCAAACTCCCGACACAATTGTGGATTGGTGGAGCTGAAGATAATATTTTTGACATAAACTTGTACAATCAGCATTTCACCATCCACTTCCATCTTGAATAAAGTCATATCAATGGTGCCTCGAGAAAAGCCATTGCCTAATGAAGACCATAAAGTGACTTATCTAGTTTGTAAACTTTGTCATGAAAGATGGGATCCTCCAAACATGGTGGTTGACACAGATAAATCTCCTCATCAATGTTTCCATAAAGGAATGCATATTTGACATCCATCAGATAGACTTTGAATTGCTTATAAGAGGCATGAGCTAGAAAAATTCTAATGTCTTAAAGACGGGCGACAGGAGCAAAGACTTTGGTATAGTCAATCACTTCTTCTTGAGCATAGCCCTGGACCACAAATTGAGACTTGTTTCTTACCACAATGCCACGGTCATCGGGTTTGTTCTTGAAAACCCATTTCGTGCCAATTGGGCATTTGTTTAGTGGAAGGTCGACTAGGGTCCACACCTTGAGTTTCCTGAACTGTTACAGCTCTAATTGCATCGACTCAACACCTCAAGGGTCCTGAAGAGCTGCATGAACATTCTTTGGGACAATTTGGGATATAAAACAAGAGAATAAACAAACGTTAATCAAACCAAATTGACTCCAGTTCTGAACTCCATCGGTGATAGATCCTATGATGTTATCACGTGGATGATCTTGTAATGTTTTAATATAAGGTTGTTGTAACCCAAACACCCAAAGTCTCTCCTGCATGCATGCATAAGTGTAATGAGGTAGAATGCTTCGGAAGTTTCACACTCTTCCTTAGAAAATACTCTAAGTGTGAAATCTTCTGATGCCAAGACCAATATCTTCTGAAGCCAAAGATGAAGTATTCCAAAGCTTCAAAGACAAAGTCTTCCGGAGCCAACACTTGAAGACAGATTTCTTCCAAAGACTTTTGAACACATGCTATATCTGTTGTACCTTTTCCATAAAGCTGGACCCCTTTCTACTGCAACTCTGATAAGACACCAACTTTACATAAGTTGGTGAAAGGTTCATGCTTTTGGTAAGTGTACATTAAGGTCTTAAGTCTCTAACTTTCTACTTTATGTACTTTATCCTTTTTGTAATATATTAGGATATGAGCTGTGGCATGTCATAGTCACTAGCCAAAAGGCCATCCGCCTTTTGACTCTACATTGACTTTGTTGTTATCTAGATCATGTATCCAGCTGGCCTTCAAAGTATGGCTGGCTGTAGGTTGTAGTATAAGTATCTCTAGTCCTTTGTATCTTAAACAATTGCTTTGTAAACACTTATAAGGAACTAGAGAGCAATATAAATCATCCTTGAAAACCAACTACTTGTGTTGTTCTTGTTATGTCTCTTATATACTTTTGTTTCTTAGCTCTCATTAAAACTAGTTTTCTAGTTCCCTAACCTCTTTGTGTTGTTGTGTTGTAAACAAGTACCCTTTAACTGTCTTGCGGATCTTTCAAGGTTTTGAAATTAGAGGGAATGGGTAGGATATTTGAAGATGTTTGGCTAATTGGTTGTTGATAAATGGATGAATGTGAGGTTGATGGTAAGGTAGAGTCAATTGGAGAGATAGGTGATACCGGCTGAGATGAGGTATATGTAGGTGCGGAAGGAAAGGATGAAGAAACAGCTGGAGGTGGAAGATCAGATGATGAAGATGAAGATGCAATATCAACTCATGTAGCATCGTTTGCAGTTGTAGTAGGAGGGTCTTGAGGTATGACATGTATTGGAGTTGGTTGAATGATATTTGTTTGAACATTGGAGATAGACGCATCATCATAAAAAATTGGAAGATTAAAAGAGCTAAACACCGTATCAGAGTCAAAGAACCATGTTGGTTCAGATCGAACATCGGAGTAATTAGATTCCTGCCAATCAACATAGAAGGACTCTTGAATAATGCATGTTCTCTTGTTATATACCGAATAAACTTTTTGAGAAGAAGATAGCCGATGAAGTAACATTCATCAGACATGACACCAAATTTCATCTTCTGCGCCTAAGTATTCAATAAAGTGCACGAGCATCCAAATGGTCGAAAGAAATCAGTGAAAGGCTTTCTCTTATGAAATAATTAATAAGGAGTCTTCATTTTATCCTTGACTATTAACACCCTGTTCATAACGTAGGAAGCATAATTCACCGCCTCAGCCCAAAAGATGATGTGTAAGGAGGATTCAATCAGCATTGTATGGGCAGCTTCAATAAGGGTGCGATTCTTTCATTAAGCCACACCATTCTATTGAGGGGTCCTCGCAACACTAAACTGTCTTAAAATTACCTTAGCAGCACAGAACGAATCAATGATCTGATTTCTGAATTCAATACCGTTGTCACTTCGGATTGCCATACCCTTACTCTTGCTTATTGACTCAATTGAAAGAACTAACTTCTACAACTCCTCAGCAGCCTCTCCCTTGTTAGCAAGAAATCTCAGCCAAGAGTACCTGGAAAAATCATCTATTATTACAAGATAGAAAGATTTTTTAGCAATTGATTTAACATTGATTGTGCCAAACAAATCAGTGTGTAACAACTCGAGGGGATCAAATATGCTATTTTCAAGTTTTGGCTTATATGATTTCTTATGTCGTTTTCCTTTAGCACACACCATACATTTTTCAATAACAAGGAAATCTTTTAAAGGTAGTCCCCTAACGAGATTGTTTTTAACTAATTTGCTTATAATTTTGAAATTAACGTGGCCCAATCTGGGATGCCATAAGAAAGAATTAGAAGTGGAAACTTTAGACAAAAGACATGTGACGGTAGACGTTGACTCCCTTGAACCCATATCAAGAAGATATGTGTCATTCTGTCTTGGTGCCAGCATGAGTACCATCTCATCTGGAATATCAATCTCAGATTTTAGAAAAAGACATTCATTGGACTTAAACAAGATTGAAATGTCTTTATCATTAATCTGAGAGACACTCAATAGATTAAATGCAAGCTCAGGTACATAATTTACTTTCTCTAAAGTTAGAGGGCCATTGGAAACTTCTCTTTGACTAATCATTTTCCCTTATTTCTTTTCGCCAACAAATGCGACATAACATCCATTTATTATCCGATAATTGGTCAATAATTCCTTGAGCCCCACCATAAGTTTGGAGCATCCACTATCCATATGCCATACATCGTTTACGACTTTAGGGATGACTCCTGCAAAACTATTAAAGAACATGTTAACCAGGTGAAATGGGAACCCATGTTTGAACAACTTCGGGTTTAGGAGAGACAGGTTTCTTACAAAAGAAATTATTAACTAATTTTGTCAATCTATTCCCAAATGGATTCCTATTAACATGTTTATGATGTAGCTCTAGACAATGCTTAACTACATGATCATCTTTACCACACCTAAAATAGTGAGGTTTTTATCTAGGTTTGTTATGTAACAAGGTAGGGATTTGATCAATATGTATTTCCTCATCACATTCAGAAAAATTAGAATCTACATCACTATATGTCTCATACATGTCATGAGGTCTGTTTTTAATTGAAAAAGAATAGTTATTTACAAAAGAAGATGAATTGTCATCTGAAGTACAAGTAGTACTTGTACCACTTATACAAGCTTCAGATGAAGTCGATACCCTTTCATTTGATAAGGAAATATTCATTAGGGTCAAAGATGGAATAGGATGAGAATAAATTTTTCAAAACAATTAGTTTTATTTTTCTTGTTACTCTTTACCATGGAATCTTTCACACTATTAACACAACCAGAAACAACAACATCATCATAATCCACAAAATTTAAAGATGAGATAGAAACATCACAGGAACATTATGAGACATAGTCTATTACAGATTCATTAGAAATTTTAAACTAGATTTATGATCTATGGCAGGATGCTGAGATTTAGGTTCACTAAGACTAGTGCATCCAAGCCCGCTAGTCGGTCCATAATCGTAGTCCTCAGGAACATGCTTCGGATTCATACCTTCTAAACCTGCAGACATACTGTTAGTGTTTGTTTTAATCAAATCATTAGATGGATGAGGAACAGGCATACGAGAATAGCAATAAGTACTGGGGGGAGGATAAACCTTAGCATTTTCATAGCCCAATCTCGTTTTAATCCTACCCCCTCGTTGAGATTTACATAGATCATCTTGTTACATTCTCGATATTGTCCATTTATCAAGCTTTGACTGAAGTTTGCTTGTTACAAATTTAGCAAGTGCAACCCTTTTAGTCAAAGTATTAATCTCAACATTTCTTTCTAAAACTATTCGTTTTAGGTGATCATTCTCTTTCAAAGCCTCGTTTAATTTAACAAAATATTCAGACTCCTTTATTTTAAGTTCCTCATTAATTTGTTTTAAATCTTTCTCATAATCAATTAATAAACGATTAGCTTTATAAATTCCAAATAATCTAATTTTGCAAGACGAAGAACACATATCCTTAACAGTCTTATAAGGAAGACCCATGATAGTTCATTCTACAACTAAGCTCTTTTCACTGTTGCAAACCGTTATGATTTTTGTTCTTTCTCTTCTTTTACCTTCAACATCTCGTCAGTCTCAAATTATTTCTTTCTGTTATCAGCTTTTCTAGCCTTATCATCATCGGTTCTCACAGACTCCAGTTTACTGTCAATGTCGACTCTTAAAGCTTTATAGTTCGTGTTGGATTCTTTATGCCCAAGACACATAGAACGTTGATGTGCTTAGTACGTTATGATCCAAGTTGGGTCATACCCAATAACAAGCTTAGCAAACACCAATAACTATTTAATTGATGAGATGATCATGCAATTAAATAATTAAACCAATTTAGAAAATAGGTTTTCTAAATAAATTGTATATGAGATGGAACAATTATAAGGATATTTTGTTCATGAGTATTATATGTAATGTTATTTATGTTGGTTAAATAACATCAAATAATAATAGAGTGTATGATTTATATAATTAAAAGGTTAATTACATAACTCATTTAGTGACTAGTTACCATTAAATGGAAAGAAAAAAATTTGGTGGGAAACCCCATTTGAACCCCAATTCAGCCGCCCCCTTTAAGGGGTTGGTTCATTTGTTGTCTTGGGATAAGACTCAATTAACTTGTCCTACACTCCACCTTTTCCTCTCTCTTACATGCATAGACCAAAAAGGGCACAAAAACTCTCTCCATCTTTGAAGAAGTTCACGGCTGTAAAGGGTTTCACCAGCTCTCTTTGATTGATTTTGGTGTTCATATCCTAGCAACAAAGGTCTTTGCTTTATTCTTGTGGGTATGCAAACTTTAGGACACCTTCCTTGGTGTTTTGGTCGTTCAAGAACCCCATTCCCTTCTTCAAATCTCACGGTTTTACCAGCTCTTGAAAGGTAGCTTTATGAGATTGTTTTGGTTGTTATTTCTTGCTTGATAGCTTGTTCTTTCACATATATTTGATCCTTTGTTCTTGGGTTTGTTGATGATAAATAATATACTTTAATTTTCAGTTTATAAAACATACTATTAAGGTTTGGTTCCACTGTGTTTTCATGTTTAAAAGGTTAAACAACTTTGATAATATGTCCAACAAACCCAACATTGGCATCTAGAGCCGGATATGTAGAAATAAGATGTGAATCAGATAAAAACATCAATTCTTCAGGAAGAGTCTACCAAGCATATCATTAAAGAATTTGGTTGCTTTTCTTTTATTTGCAATTGGAAATAAAATGTAAATCAGATAACAACATCAATTATTATCATTTCTCACATTAAAACACAAGTCATACAAGAACAAGCATTTCAAGATAATATACAATCATTTCTCAGTCATCTCGAATCAAGTTCCCAGTTATCTTTTCATTCTTATTTACTAAACTCTCCCCCTAAATTTTTATATATTTCAAACCTTTTTATTTAACCCCAAATAACCTAATTTTACATGCAGAAGAACACATATCCTTAATTACTAGATACGAAAGTCCCATCACCACCTTTTCTGCTACCAAGGCCTTCTAACATTGGCACACTGGAGTACTAGACTTGCTTTCCTCTATAGTGATAGTAGCATCATCTTTTTCTTTTCCTTGCTTAGTGGGTTGACTTCCTTCAATCCTCAATTCCTCAGATTTACCTTCTTTCACCCTCCCATCCTCATTCATCTTAACAGACAACTCAACTTCATCTCTAATTTCTTTGAATAGATCAAATTCATCCTCACAGTTCACCTTCTCCTTTCATTCCACAATCTGAGCCACCAACGCTTGGTTAATCTCATCTCGTCTCCTCAACTTTAGCACTCCGATTAAAAATAGAAATTAAAGTTGTCTCTTTCTTGTGACTTAGTTCCTCTTTACTCCCGCTTGAAACCAGTCGTGGAATTCCCAAATCATTAGGATCAGTGACGATTGGCAATGGACATTCATGTTTGAAATGTCCCAACTATTTGCAATTAAAACACCTCATCTTAGACTTATCAAATCCCAGTTTGGAGTTAGAGCTTTGACCGCCAAAATTCTTTCTTCCAGTGCACTCCATGAATCTTCGGGCTCTAAGTGTCAACATTGCCATTTGCCATTGAATGTCAGTCTCTTCCAGATCATCAGGGTCCACCTGATACATATCCTCCATCGTCATCCTTTTTCCTTTCAACTCCCTGCCACTAAGGCTTCATAGCTCTGAACAAACATACCAAAAAGAGCCATTGTCTTGGATGAAACTGAACTTTCAACATTGGCTTTTGAATTAGCTTGATCTCTCCCAACACTACCAGAACCTCCAGAATAATCACTGGTATTCACTTCTCCTTGACGAAATGTCTGCATAGGAGAGCTTGCAGTGGAAGACAATAATGCAAAATTTTGTGTGAAACCAGATATAGGCATCATGGTTTGGTTGAATTCCATTCTCGTCATGTCTAACTCGAAGGATTTTGGCTTATTGATGATGTCCATAAGCTTTTAGTCAGTGAAACACCTTTCCTGCTTTATCATTCTCACTTGTAGGCTCCACTGAGGTGGGAGAGAGTCCAGAAACCTATTGAGTTGCTCACTATTGGAAAATTTGTCATCATATTTTTTCAGTGTGCTTAAACTGTTAGAAAACGATTTGTGAGATCTGTGAGACTCTCGTTCTTGTATCCCGCGAAGGAGTTGAATTCCTTCTAAGCTTGAATACCCTTATCTTTCACCAGCTCATCATTACCATCAAAGAACTCACACAAAGCATTGAAGAGAGACTTAGCATTCTAATGCTCAGCGAATCGATTGTACATGTCTGGTGTGAGACAAAGAGTTAATGCTCCAAAAGCTTTCTGGTCTTGATCAATCAACTTTAGATCCTTCTCGTTTAATGCGGATGGGTCCTTGTTTTGGGATACAACGCCACCAATAGTGACAGTTGGTATGTGAGGACTAGAAATGATAGATTCCCATTGATTGCGGTCAGTGTAGAAGAAAAAGGCATTGAGACATCTCTTCCAATCCTCGAAGTTATCCCTATTTATGAGTCTTGGAGCTACACTTTTAAGATCAGCAAGGGTAATAGAAGTCATCTTTGACATACTAGTTTCGCTAGGGAAGAAGTAATGTCAGAGAAAATTTGGTAAATTCACAAACAATTTCGCAGAGAAGACTAGTTTCGTTGGGTTGTCATAGTTTGGCAAGCAATTTTAGCAGTTGTTTCACTAGCCAAAGGCCTAGTTTCGCACAAAACAACTTAGTTTCACACGAAACAAGCTTGAACTTTCGTTCAATGGTACCTTCGGCAACAATTTCACTTGTAATTCACCCACAAGCACTGTTGAACTTTCGTTCAATGAAACTAGTTTCGGAGGGTAGCAATAAACAACTTCAAAGTGGATAACATATGTAGTTTCGCTTAATGAACAGGTAGTTTCGCCGGATGAAATGGTAATTTTGTTGGATGAAGCTGAAAAGCTTTTTCAACACGAAATCAATTTGAAATCATCCAAAAACAAACATAATTCACGCAAATTCCATATTAAATACACTCGAATTTGATTTGAAATTGATGAAAACTTGATATTGAACAAAAACAACCAAAACCTCAACAAATCATAAGCACTAAGGCTCTGATACCATATTGTTGGTCCATTTGATCGATTTGCAGTACACATGAGATGTTGAATAATTCAATATCAAATACAAACAATAGATAACAAAGATGAAGAAGATTAAGAACAACAACAAATGTATCAATGTAAGAACAATAAGGATCAATACACCCAATAATGACAAACACAATTATATTTCTTTGAATAGACTACTTACAAAGGTCACTTGCAACAATGATAAACTATTAAGGTTTTGCAAGGTTACCCAACAATGAAAATGATCAAATCTATATATAGCAGTCCTAGTTTTGCAGACAGTTTCACAGTCAGAGAAACTGTGCTACTGAAACCTATAGTTTCGCCAGGTGAACTAAGTAGCTGACTATGAGTGAAACTATAGTTTCGCTTAACAACAAAACTAAACAAAATAAACAACATATAAAAGTAAACTAACATTAAACCTATTACAAAGAAATATAGACAAAATCTAATCTAAGGTGAGTCCAAACTATACTTGTTCTTCAGTTAGCAAATGAACCTTGCATGTTCATCTCCATCTAGTATCCACTAAGAATACCATAAAACTATGTTAGAGTGAAAGTCTTAAGGTTCTCAGTTCTTTTGATAACAACACAATAATGTGTCCATTGTCTAGAGAGAGAGGACATAAAATTCCTTACAATGTCCCTGTACTTAAGAGTCACTCGAACATCTATTAGAGTGTCAATAATCTCAACATACCTGAAGTATTGTTGAGTCATGGTTTCACCTGGTTTAAAGGTGAACTTCTCAAACTACTGCTTCAGGAGATCCTTCTTTTTCTCCTTAGCTTCAGTTGACCCCTCATATATTAGCTTCAGTGCATCCCACAGCTATTTAGCTATTTTTCACTTCTTGAAGCCTTTGAATATGGAGTTTGGAAGAGCAGTATGAAGGGCTTTCATGGCTTTCTGATCAATTCCTACTTTCTTTTTGTCTTAATCAGAATAATCAGCCACATCCTTTGGAATCATACCATCTCTAGCAGCAGCTAAAGAGGTGCTTGGTATGTAAGGTTCTAAGACAACAGATTTCACATCATAGAGTCTTGTGACTTGATGAACCCTTTCATCCGTTGGCACCAAGTGTCAAATTCTTTAGGAGTGATCAGTGGGGACGTTGTCATTGTTCTTGTTTCCATATCAACTTTAAAGATAGTTGCCATTTGAGATGTTAAGTATTTTGTGTGTGTAAGGGATCTGATATTGTGAGATCTTACAATCAAGAGTCTGCAATGCTTTGATACTAATTGCAAGACCGTTTAGGAGAGTTATGGTCACTTACAACATAAACACAGAATGAGGAGAGTAATGTTAGAACACTTAACAGATCAGATAGGGAACTCGTAACACAATAATGATAGTTAGAACATAGGTAAAATATGAGACAAAACTAAGAACAAAACAACACAAGTAAACGGTTTTCAAGAATGGTATATATTGCTCTCAAGTTCTTTTACAAGTTTTAAAGCATGAATCTAGAGTTACAAAGACCTAAGATACTTTATACTACATCCTATCGTCGGACATACTTTGAAGGCCAGGTGGAAACATTTGAACTAGACAACAAAATCAAATGTAAAGCCAAAAGACATATTGCCTTTTGACTAGTGAATATGAAATTCCATAGCTCACATTCTAATATATTACAAAAAAGATAAAAGTACATAAAATAGAAAGCACATACTTAATACCTTAATGTACAGTTTCCCAAAAGCATGGACCTTTTCAGCAACTTGTGAAAGTTGGTGAGTCAACAAAGTAGCAACGGAAAGTGGTCCAACATTATAGTAAAGTACATCAGATAAAGCACGTATTCAAAAGTCTTCGGAAGATAATTTGTATTCACTTCTTGGCTTCAGAAGACTTCGTTATTGAAGCTTTTGAAGACTTCACTTTAAGCTTCAGAAGATATTGGTCTTAGTTTCGGAAGATTTTACACTTATAGTGCATGGTTTAAAACTTCTGAAGCATCTTTACTTCTATACTTCAATGCATGCATGCAGGAGGACTTTGGATGTTTTAGGTGCATCAGCCTTTACATACCCCTTACATCCTCCTCATCATCACTAAAGACAACCGTCTCAGTCTCCGGTTGCTCTCTTTCTCCTCTCTTAGCATTTGTCCTATCAGAGGTCTTCTTATTTTCCTTCATCTAATCCCCCCTCACAACTCAAATCACTTCACTCACCACAGATGACAGGATCATACGCATGACCTGATGAACCTTCCTAACTACCGCCTCCTTCACTAAGGCCCTCAGATTGGTGCTCTCATCACCACCTTCCTGGTGATGGCTCTTGGGCTCCTCATGAGTTGTTTCACTTGTCTTGGCTTTGCTTATAGTGAGCTGTGGTCCAGCATCACGTCCACCACAACCTCCACATTAAGAAGCCTTCGAAGATCTACCACTAGCCATCCTCTAAACACTAAAAGATTCAAACACCAATAGGGTCATTCATTGTAATAGCTAAAATTATGTCAAGTATAGTAAGTTCCTAATTACAGTAGCCAGTTGTAATTAGCCACTTATTTTATTCTTCATCCCCTAAGCATTTTCTATCATGACAACATCAATAGTCAAATCCACTAAGATCACATAAATCAAATAACATGCGCACATAGTACCGGTTAGCTTTTAAAAGAAATTACTTGATAGCACATAGCTACTTGAGCTAGCATCCTTCTATTTGGTCCCATTTTCGGTTTGAAATTAGGTTTTTGAAATAATATACCCAATTGTCTTAAACTTTTGCTCTGATACCAACTTCTAAGGCTTCGTTTCCGAAAAACATATAGTCAGACATTCATCGCACGTAATATTTAAAACACATTACAATTCATTAAAACATTTAATCTAAATAATTTAACAAAAACCATTTCATGCTTTAATAATTACTTTTTCCAAATAATACACCGTCTGTTTAAAGTTACAAAATAATGTTTAGTTGCATTACAACACAAAACTATCATTTCTGCATAAAATGGATGCTAGTCTTTATTCGCCAAGTAACTCCACCCTCGTGCCACCCTCAGCAACAATTACCTACTAACTTTAAATGTATAAAAGTTAACATTGCTGAGTGAGTTCTAGTTTTATAAATAAAATACTTCCCATTCGTTTAAAACATTTTCCTTATTTTCGTATATGATCATGCATCGTACATAGATCAAGGTAATATCATTATTATCTTCATTATCGCACGTATTCATTCCTTTCGCACTTTTTCATTATCTTTCACTTCTATCTAGATCCTGTCATGTGCTAAACCCCCTCTTGGGTACAAAGCCCTTTCGGCTAGGGTTAAGTGACAAGGATCCTGTTTCACACGTATGGAGCAGTCACCAAGACTGTCTCTCCCTGTGTGTGTACCCTCAAGGGTTAGCTAAGATCGCACGCATATAACACATAGTTACGTTCCACTTTTCATTGAGTTATGAACCTCCTTACATTTTGCTTTCAGGACTTTTCATTTATTCATTTGTTACATTCCACTTTTCATTATGTTTGATCTTTCGCTTCATTACATAATACTTTACATACAAGAACATAAACACACCACGTAAAATCATGTAATAATAGATAATAAGGAACATAAAAAATAGGCTAAGACATGCATAACATCAACATACATCACCACTAAAACATTCCAAGTCTTAGTCTCTAAATTCCATTTAATTTCAGAATATATTCTAAGCAGTTAGGCACATGGGTATTATGCATGCGCATGAGCACTGCTTGGGTGCATGGGAACTATCGGGAGCATGGACACTTAGGCGCATGGGCACTGCTTGGGGGCATGAGCCTTACTTAGGCGTATGAGCAGTGCGCGCATGGGGAACTAGGTGCATGGGAAGACTTAGGCGCATGGGTAGTGGGTGCATGGGCACTTAGGTGTATGGACACACACTTGGGCACATGGTGAAAAACTTAGGTGCATGAGTAGAAATGTAGGCGCATGAGCACTATGTGGGCGCATGGGAAGGGCTATGCTCTAATTGCACTAAATTCAGAACTTAATGCTCACTCTAACTCATTCTAACTCATTTCCATCATGCTAAACACCTAAATCAGTCATATGAACATAAGACATAGCCTATACATACTCAAACATGCATAAACACGCATATACATACAAACAAGCCTTCAGTTCGCATACCCAACCTCATCAAAAGTTTATAGCATACATTTTTAGCACCAAAACAAGTTAAAAATAGTAAAAATTGGGATCTAGAACTCACCTGATGCAGCGTTTGAACAAAACTTCTCCAAACATAAAAGCACACGAAGCTCAAAACACCTTCAAGAAGCTTTTATTCTTCTTCTCTCTAAAATCTTCTCTCTCTCTCTCTAAAAAGCCGAATGAAAAGATGGAGCAGATATGTGGGCAGCCATACCACCTTTTTGAACCAAATAATATTAAACTTTTCCCTTAGATAACTTTAACCCCTTGACTTGGGTTACTTTACATTTCTTTATTTTTACTTTCATTTTCTATCTTTTCTTTCTTTAAATTTATGGTTGTTACATCAAGACATCTTAGACATCATAAAAAAACCTAGCACACCTATTGATCAATTTATACTTACTCTTTAAAATCCAATCATCTTTGAAAGAAAGATACAACTTCAATATGTTCCAATTTTCACTCTTACCGAGGAGAGAGGAACTCATCATGAAGTTTTCTAATGAATTTAAAGCACGAGAGAAAGGAGAAGAAGAAAAAGCAGTAGTTGAGACTACTGAATCAACTAATGCCATAGTGTCTAGATCATTAAAACTCCAGACATATTCAATAAGAAGAAAGTATCTTGCTAAAAAGGCTAAAGGAAAGCAGTTGTTGTGGAATAAGATATTCCAAAGATAATAAAGCTAAAAAGATAAGAAAAGCTCGGTATGGCTGGAGTTTCTCAATTCATGGAAGAACATTTACAAGCCACTAAGCAATTGGCCATTCAACAAAAAATATTAGATCTTGAATAAGGTGCAATTGAAAGAGGTTACAAACTATGAAAAGTATTTATTATGAGCCTAAATTCCAAGAAAGTGCACTGAGAAAATAATCTACTATAGGAGAAGTAGTGGAAAAAACTCAAACTCAAGATCTGTTGATGAAAGCCATATTCTTGACTAAAGCAGGGATATTATGCTCATCATTTATTCAATATAACATATGAGCCCATGATTGAATAGGTAGAAAATATGGAAAGATTGTTGGATCCATCCATTGAAATAGAGTATGAGTTGAATAAAACCAAGGAGTTATAGTAAGTCATAGCTTTTTCTTCATCTATTGTTGTTCAACCTTCCTTAGTCAACCACCAGTTCAAAATCCATCTCCTAATCCTTATCAAATGATAGTTAGGCAAATGAAGGATTTTTTAGTAAGGAATGGGTTCACTAAGAGGAAGTTGGATCCTATGAAAACCAACTCTCTTTGAGCTGCAATGCTCAGTTTCATTCATGACTTGAAATAGAATATGATGAGTGTAGAAGAAGATGTGAACCAAAGATAACCCCATCAAAGAAGGTCAGTACAACAAGTTCAAGTCACTGGTGTTGTTCATGATACTCTAGCACCTGTATTGAGCAAACACTTAGATCGGTTCAAACAACCTTCACAGTTGCAATTAAAAGAAGGTCTAGCCACATCTAATATGCTCTAAGGTGTTTATGCTCCAAAATTGTAATGCCCGCAATAAAGTCAAAACGAGCCAATTAATAATAATAGGCTTAGCTGAGATTATTTAAAGAAAATAAGCGGGTAATGGGGTATGGAGCGAGTAGACCTCGCGGGATTGGTGTTCGGCGAGTTTAAGTTCCCAAGAACACCCAATATATATTAACGGATCAACTTGAGCAGCTCTTATTTGCTACTCAACACCCAATTTCTAGAGAGAGAGAGTAGAGAGAGAAAGTGGAGAAGAGGTTAAGCTTTAAGGCTCGATTGATCACGGGATTAAAGATCGATGTTCGTGGGCATCCAAAAAATAAGAAAATACCAAGAACCTAGGTAAGAAACATTATTTAATCTTTCATCTTGATGTAAACCCGGATTCTAGGGCTTGGTTTTTTGAAAGTGGCAAAGATTCGCCCAAAACTCACGCTTTTGTGTAAGAAAACATGTAAGAAGCTTAGATATAGCTTATTGGGTGATAAACCAAGGTTTTGGATG
>BJCM01062617.1:0-10347 GCA_018326385.1 Flaveria bidentis | reverse complement strand
ACGTGCGGAGTTTTACCGCGAGGCGTGTGAACAAACCAGGATCACAGTCAATAGTTACTCAGAACGACTCTATATGCCACAATTAAAATAAAATCAACCAAAGTTTAAACTTGAAACTGTGCGGAAGCATTTTGTAAAAAAAACCCAACAACAGCCCCCCGATCAGCTAAGCTAGAGAGCAGATATCCTACTCGTTCAAAGAATATAAATGCATACTATGGCAAAACATGCGCCAACCCAAATGAGTAAACATTAACCATTAAAAACAATAAAGATGTCTTGAAGACCAAGTCTTAGAATGCAAGGTGTATCCGTGTAGTGCTCCTAAAGGCAAGCAAGTTAATGACCTGAGAATAGCATACTAAAATGTCAACACAATGGTTGGTGAGTTCAAGAGTGATATTCAAACATAAGCAGTTTAATAATATAGATATAAAAGTAGTGCATTGTAACAGATAGCTAGTCCATTAACAATAAATATTAACTCATAGTGATTTCGCAATTGAAGCTGACTGTGTTACATTGTTGCCTCCTGTCACGACTTAACAGGTCGTGACAATGTTCAATAGGAAAAATTGCACTCAGTTGACCTCGAGTCACACAGGTGGGGCTCGTCAGACCCAGTAGTACTACCCAAATTTCCCCGCTATTCAATATTAACAATTCGAAAGTGTGAGGACTTTTCCATGATATCAACACTATATTAATATTATACACATCTTGAATATATAAAGTGTTTGTAGTTTACCGGTATGCTATCTCCCCCAAAAGAGATTAAGTAAAGAGTGGGGCATGAACTCACCTGGTATTCGTAATAGATACTTAGAGTTTTACTTGACAGACAGAGTGGACAGACACACTTCAGAGGTTATCTAGATCATATAAGTACATGAATACGTGCAAACAGAGAACATGTGAAACCCTAAGTACACTACAACCAAGGACTCAAGGTTTCAGAAAAACAGACACGTTTGACTCAGTTGACCCGTTTGACCCGTTGGTGACTTTATGTGTTGTAAACCATTCAAGCAATCATACACATATATCTTACATGGTTAACATTCAAATGGATCATATATATATGCTACATTACCCAGGTGTATTACTTAGATCCATCAAGTCCACTAGTTATAACATAACTAACATGCCACACAAAGATCAAATCACGCACCACATGCCATGTGAAGCCACTCACGACTTCACATCCTAAACCCTGCCAATCCTACTAAGTAGGGGCCTCAGATTCGCACGCGTGTATGAT
Source organism: Flaveria bidentis (assembly GCA_018326385.1). Classification (NCBI taxonomy): domain Eukaryota; kingdom Viridiplantae; phylum Streptophyta; class Magnoliopsida; order Asterales; family Asteraceae; genus Flaveria; species Flaveria bidentis. Next base: position 9,086 of record BJCM01062617.1, on the reverse strand, counting down.
GATCACATTCATATTCATTCACCATGTTCATTGGATTCAACATACACCACAACAATCAATTTCCAGTCCCAAACATGATGTCTTACCTACTAACCAACATCAATATCATACATGATCATCAAAGTCCAAACATCACCCATGATTATCCAAGCATCACATACAACTAAATTAACATGTTCTACCACATTAGAATTCATCCATGAACATACTAACATGCTCCTAATATCCCAAACATGTTCAAACTATCATCTTTCAAACTTTGTGCAAATAAAGTTTCCCTTTTGGGAAAGTACATTCCAACATCTATCAAACACTCAATGTATTCATGAATTCATCACAATTATACCATCTCAAACTCATAACAACATCTAGACATGATCAAGAATACCTAATCATCATAATCCATTAATCATCATGAACAAAAGTTTCCACTTTTGGCAAGATATGAACAACAACATCCATTCCAAGGTTTCTAGCATTCATATCAACAACATAGAACCTAATCATCATCCTAAACACATCAACAACATCAATCCATCATCAAATCATCATGTCATGAAAATAAAGTTACTATTATTAGTAACCTATGAACACCTACTTCAATTCATCAATTCCTTGCAAGATCAATGTCTCCTAGGATTCATACAACCTACTAATCATCATACATTCATCAAACAATCATCAATCATACATAATCTCATCAATTTCGAATTAGGGTTTGCCTAGAATCAAAGTTCATGATCAATCCACTAAAAACGAATCATTCATGCATAATCAACGTTAAACAACATGTATTCAATCCAACTAACATACTAACATCATCAATTAACATCAATTTCGACCCCATGAACATACATAATCGAATTAAGGTTCGGCCACCAAGAAAATCCCACAAAAATTTGCAAAGTTCTAACCTTTAAACGTGTAATGGCTTGTAAAGATGATTCCAACGTGTTCTAATCCTTGAAATCGAACAAATCCAAGGCTTTGATGCTTGTTCTTGGTTGAATTCGAAGTGGGGAGGGTGTGGGGATAGAAGTCTCGGCTGAAGGTGTGGGGGGAGACTAGGGTTTTGTTTTATTTAGTTTAATTTTGCATAATTACAATTTAAACCCTTGTGTTTTGGTATTTTATAAAAACTAGACTTTAAACTCTTTGTAAAGTGTTTTTAATTTAATAATATAAAGATAATAACTAATGATAATCATTATATATATTTTATCTTTATAAAACACAAGACATACGAATAAATAGGCACGTTTCCACTTTACGCGATTAATTTCCTAATTAATATTTAAAACATGCAACCACATAAACATAATACCATAATCACATTGTCAATTAGATTATCATTAATTTAACATTATTAATTATTATTAGGTCACCAACGTTAAACGACAACTAGTGTGTGCTTACGACACGTGTATGCAAGACTTAACGGAACTAACGGAGTTTGGTAATGGAAATTTACCGGATATCACACTTTGGATGGGAGGATGATGACGATCGCGGAGGAGAGATTACTAGATGATATGCTCTGAGTAAGATGCACTTTCGTTTGATAGACCTAGAGGCTAGTTTCTCAGAGACTAGGGAATGACTAACTCAAGTCGAGTAGAGAACAGACATGGTTGAGGCTGCATTGGTGACAACCCAGCAGTACGCGATTATGATGGGAGAATGAGCAGAGACTTCTATGGTTATGGCTGCATTGTGTATGATGTTGATTGCGTACCTGATACACATTAGTGGTGGAGCTTCGTTTTAGATGATAGTTACAAGCCGGAGTGCTTGAACTCCCTTTTGATCCAGTGATAGCTTGTTGTTACATGTAGACAATTAACTTATAATCTTTTGGGATGATAACCTTTGTGCATGACTTTGGTAGATGTATGATCAAACCGCTTTTAACCTTTATGATATTGTCTGGTTATGAGAAATATTTTTATATATATAGATATATATGTGAATTAGTTAATTATATGGAATAAGTAATCATTATGAAACGTCAACATCATACGTAAACTAAACCTTTTCTTTCTTACCTTCGAAACAGAATCGAATCATGCCACCTGTAACACGAAGCACACCCTTGTGCGGAAACGCCAATTTCCCAACCACCGCAGAGGAACTAGCCCAGTTGATAGCCCAACATGTTAAGTCAGCCTTAGAACAACACGATGCAAACTTAATAGCCGATCAAGGAAGAAGACAAGGAAACATAGGTAATGGCCTCGGAAACGGAGCGGGAAACAGTTCAAACATAGGGTCGGGCATTGGTGCAAACAACGGATCCGGTACAAACGGAAACCCATGTAGTTCAAATGGTGGACAACCACAAGGGTGCTCATATAAAACTTTTCAAGGATGCAATCCAAGAACTTTCACAAGTGCAGAAGGACCATTAGATATAATTCAATAGATTGAGAGGATGGAGGCCGTTATACCAATAAGCAATTGCTCAAACGATCAGAAGGTTAAGTATGCAACATGTTCCTTTCAAGACGCAACATTATCATGGTGGAATTCCTAGCGTCAACTACTAGGTGACGCAAAGGCGTATGAACTTACTTGGGAACAACTAAAGGAAATGTTGCTTAAGGAATACAACCCACGTAATGAACTTCAGAAGATTGAGACCGAATTTTGGAACCACACCATGAAAGGTGGTGAAATTCAAGCATACACATCCAGATTCAACGACCTTGCTAGACTGGTACCCCTATGGTTACGCTAGAATACGTACGAATTGAGAGATACGTATGGGGATTGGCACCTCAAATAAGAAGCAACATCACAACTTCCAAACCTACCACAATCCAAAGTGCTATCGCCATTGCGCACTCCCTAACCGATGATGTAATACGAAATGGAACCCTGATTAAGAAGAATGACCATGGAAAAAGTGTGATGGAAGTTGAGAGGAAGACGATTAAGATAAACAGAAGGTCCTTTAATGGGAAGAGGAAGTGGTTTGAAAGCTCCAAGGGGCAAGTAAACAACAGAAAGAGCTTTAACCAGAGGCCCGAACGAGTTTATGTCACAACTTCAAACAATGGTAGAACAAACAAAGAAGCTACAGAGAAATGAAACAAGTATGGATACTCTCACAATGGTGATTGTAGAATTTGTACTCATTGTTGTAGATTTGGACACCTGAGCCAAAATTGCCGAACGAAACCCGATGACAGAATAACCAGAAATGGCCATGCTTGTTATGAGTGTGGTTTAATCGGACACTTTAAGAAGGACTGCCCAAAATTGAACGAATCTAGGGCCAGAAGGAGAGCTTTTGAAATGAATACCAAAGAGGCACGCCAGGAACCGTAAGTAGTTAACGGTACGTTTCTTGTTAATAATCATTATGCCTCCATTTTGTTTGACATTGGCGCTGATCTAAGTTTTGTGTCCAAAGAATTTGAACCATCATTGGGAATTAAGCCATGTAAACTAAGTAAGAAATATAATATAGAGCTAGCCAATGGAAAGAAAATAGAATCCGATGAAGTAATTAGAAATTGTACAATACAACTAAACGACCACCTCTTTAGTATTGATTTATTACCTGTCAACCTTGGAAGTTTCGATGTTCTTATTGGAATGGATTGGCTCTCTTGGAATCATGCTGAGATAGTATGTTTTGAGAAAATCATCCGATTGCCAACTCCTAGTGGGGAATTTCTAATCATACAAGGGGAAAAAGGAAACCCCCATTTAAAATTATAAGTGTCATGAAAACCTATGGATACTTAAGTGAAGGATATCCCGCCTTCCTTGTAAAAGCCATAGACATTAAGAATGAGGAACGGAGGATTGAAGATATTCCCATCGTACGGGAATACCCAGAGGTATTTCCCGAAGATTTACCAGGATTACCTCCACAAAGACAGATCAAATTTCAAATTGATCTGATACTCGGAGTTGCGCCTGTAGCTCGATCACCATATCGATTGGCACCTTCTGAAATGCAAGAACTGTCAAAACAACTGCAAGAGTTATTAGACAAAGGGTTCATTCGGACAAGTTTTTCTCCTTAGGGAGCGCCGGTTCTATTCGTTAAAAAGAAAGACGGATCATTCAGAATGTATATCGATTATCGATAATTAAACAAGCTCACCATTAAATATTGATACCCACTACCAAGAATTGACAATTTGTTCGACCAACTCCAAGGATCTAACTACTATTCAAAGATAGATTTGCGATCTGGATATCACCAACTGTTGATAGCAGAAGAGGATATCCCGAAGACAGCCTTTAGAACGCGTTACGGTCATTATGAATTTCTAGTAATGCCATTTGGATTGACCAACGCACCTGCTATATTCATGGACCTCATGAATAGGGTTTGTAAACCCTACTTGGACAAGTTTGTGATAGTGTTCATTGATGATATTCTGATATACTCACTGTCCAAGGAAGAACATGAGCAATATCTCCATCTGATCCTAAATCTCTTGAAGAAAGAAAAGTTGTACGCAAAATTCTCTAAATGTGAATTTTGGCTTCGAGAAGTTCGATTCCTTGGACACGTTAATAACGAGAAGGGTATCCACGTGGACCCAGCAAAGATTGAAGCAATCAGAAACTGGGAAGCCCCTAAATCTCCAACAGAAGTATGGTAGTTTTTAAGGTTAGCTGGTTATTATCATAGATTTATAGAAAACTTTTCAAAGATAGCACAACCACTAACCTTATTAACTCGTAAGGACAGAAAGTACGAATGGAGCGAGGAGCAAGAAAAAGCCTTTCAATTACTAAATCAAAAGTTGTGTAGTGCACCCATACTGACCATACCAGAAGGGACAGATGGATTTGTAGAACAATCATAGTTGTTTAACAATTCCACCAAAAGTCGCTGCCTCATGTTAAGCTTTTTCTGCTCAAAGGTATGTTGAAGACTCTTGTGATTGGTGTAAATACTGCACTTGGTACCGTACAAGTAATGCCTCCATATCTTCATGGAAAATACACTTCTCCTAACTCCAAGTCATGAGTAGTGTAGTTCTTTCCATGTATCTTCTATTATGGCAAGGCATAGGGTATTACTTTGTCATGTTGTATCAGGACACAACCAAGTCCCTGGATAGAAGCATCACAATAAACCACCAAATCATCACTTCCTTCAGGTAATGCTAATATCGGTGCGCTACAAAATTTCTGCTTCAGCAATTAAAAAGAAGCTTCTTGACTCTCACCCATTTATACGTTGTTCCTTTATGAGTCAAAGTTGTCAGAGGTTGAGCGATCTTTGAAAATCCCTCAATGAAACGCTGATAGTACCCAGCTAGTCCGAGAAATTGTCTTATCTCACTAGGCGTCTTGGGTACCGACCATTTCTTTATAGCCTCAATCTTTGCAGGATCCACATGTATTCCCTTCTTGTTAACAATGTGACCCAATAATTGCACCACATGAATCAAGATACCAATCTGTCAGACCCTCAAAATCCACGTGCGGGGTTTTACCGCGAGATGTGTGAAAAAACCAGGATCACAGTCACTAGTTACTCAGAATGACAATATATGCCACATTTAAAACAAAACCAGAGTTCAAATTTGAAAACCATGCGGAAGCATTTAGTAATTAAAAAAACCCAAAATATAAAAATGCATAATTTGGCAAAACACGGGCCAACACAACAATTTAAAATCCATAAATGACAACCAACAGTAATGTACTTTAACTAGAGTCTTAGGATGCATGATGGACCCGTGTGTGCTTCTAATGGCAAGCAGAGTTAACGACCAGAGAATAACATACTAAAAATGTCAACATAATGGTTGGTGAGTTTGAGAGTTTGCATTTAACATAACAATAACATTTGCATAACATAAGAAGTATATTGAAATAGATAGCTAGTCTATATTCACCAGTAATAACAATAGTGATTTCACGATTAAAGCTGAATGTGTTGCGTTTGTTGCCTCCCGTCACGACTTACCAGTTCGCAACGATGTTTGTGTTTAGGACAAAATTGCACCCGTTTGACCTCAAGTCGCACAGGTGGGGCTCGTCAGACCTAGTAGTACTACCCAAGAATTCTCGCTAGTTACCATTATTAACGATCTGAAAGTGTGAGGACTTTCAAGATATTAAGCACTATGTTAAAATATACACAACTTATAATAATAAAATAGTGTTTAAGTATAAGTATGCTACCTCCCCAGGAAGGAGGTTTATAAAATAAAGGGGCATGAACTCACCTGGTGTGTAAAGATAATAAATAAAGAGAACTGTTCATAAGTGCAAAGACAACCCTTCAAAGGTTACCTAGAACACACATGCATATAAGTACGTGTACCCAGAAAATTTTACAACCCTAGGTTAACCTAGTTGACCCGTTTGACCCATTGGTAACATATTTGTTGACATATAGTTTAATTATACATATCAACTTATCAAACACGAATATCACATAAGTTATTCACGTGTATCACATTATCAACCCAAGTTCTACCTAGATCACCATACAACATTAGATTATCATACACTCATGCAAATCTCAAACAACCAACATGTTCAACACCAATAAAAATACATCACATCAAATATTTCATACGTGAAAGGTAATCATGCACTACATGTCATGTGAAGCTACCCACGACTTCACATCCTAAACCTGCCAATCCTACTAAGTAAGGGCCTCAGATTCGCACGCGTGTATGACAATCACAATTTCATTCATTCACTTAGTTCATTCTAACCAACAGTCATAGTGACAATTAATCCAATTCCAAACATGATCTCCTAATCACTAACCATAGTTTATCATGTATGACCACCATAATTTATATTCCTTACATGATCGACCAAGCATCCATGCAATTCAATTAACACATTCTATCACATGAAACATCATCAAAATTCACTCTAACATGATCCTAACATCATAATCATGCCCTAATCACCATATCTAAAGTTCTACAAAAATAAAGTTTTCCTTTTGGGATGGTAACACTCAAAAGTGATCTAACATCCAATTCAATCATAGTTTTATCAATTTCATACCTAATCAAGTTCACAACATTCATTCTAACATACTAATCATCACCAAATCATTCAAATTCCCAAAGATCATCAATAAAAGGTTTTACTTTTAGTAAGTCATGATCAATACCTCAAATTCATGGATTTCTTGCACAATCCAATTAAACTAACATCCAAGCATTGTATCTAACATCATAACATCATCATATCATTAATTCTAAGAACAAAAAGTTTCTTCTTATAGCAATGTATGAACTAGATGATCAATCCATGGATTTCTTGCATAATAAACATAATCTAGAATTCATACAACCTAACTAACATCATACTAACATCTAAAAATCATCAATTTCATGTTTTCATACATAAATACGAACTAGGGTTCATTATGAATAAAAAACTATGAAAACTTGATAAAATCTAACCTTTAAACGTATAGAAAACAAGAATTCAACTTGCTAACACCTTGCAACCACTTGGAACCAATCAAAATCGACTTGTTTGTGCTTGTTCTTGCTCAATTTCGAAAATAATGAAGGGTTTGAGACTGCTTGTGGCTGAAATTGGGTTGTAGGAGGCTAGGGTCTGGATTTTTCAACCTAACATAAATAATCTTTTGCATATAGACTCCCTTTTAACCAACTTTTGTAAAATTTAATATTTTTAGCATTTTTTTAACAATTTTAGCTACAAATTACAAGTATTATTAATCACTAATCATAATCATAAATATTTAAAATAAGTCACATAACACTTGGAATATATATATATATATATATATATATATATATATGTATATATATATGTATATATATATGTATATATATATATATATTGTTGGTCCATGTGATCGTATTCTAGTGCAAATGATATTAATAATCGTTCAATATCCAACAAATATGCTAAACAACAGTAACAAAGAGGATTGAACACAATAAGAACTCATTAATAATAAGACAATGATCATCAACTATCAATAACATATAGCACAAAGATAATTCTATGTATTAACTGCTTTGAAATGGTAACTTGCAACAATGATAATCGATTAGGGTTTTGCAAGCTTGCCTACAATGAGAAGAATCAAAACAATATATAGCAGTCTATAGTTTCGCAGACAGTTCGCTATCAGCGAAACTGTACTGCCGAAACTATAGTTTCGCCAGGCAAACTAATCAGCTGACTGTGAGCGAAACTATACTTTCGCTTACAGTTTCATTGTACAACCAAAATACGTAAACTAAATACATATAAAAGAAACTAACAAAATACTTATTACAATGAAAAGTAAATAATAAGGTGAGTCCAACCTATACAGGATCTTTAATACTCCCCCTAGGTTGGAACTCACCATCTTCACTCGGCTTGATTAGTCTTTTGAGCTCCAGTGACCTTTGTTGCCTTAGATTAATCTTTAGCATCTCCTCCAACAACTCCCTCGGAAGCTTCAGCACATGATTCTTCATGATTTCCTCCTGTATCACTAGCTCCTTTGGGATGAGCACTTGCCCTCTCAAACTGCTTGGCCAAATCCTGAATATCCATGTTTAGGTCATCTTGGGCCCTTACTCTCTCAGCTAATCTCTTCACCTCTGCCCTCACCCCTCTGATCTTATTTGCTACATTCATAAAGAGACTTGCTTCTTTCCGAGTCTCATCCCTAGCCCCAGCCTTTATGTGATTCTCACACAACAATACCAAATCTTCATCGCAAAAACTGAAAAGCTCCATAGGATCAAAGACTTTAAATTCTTTACCATTCTTCACCCTAATCACAGCTTCCCTAGTGTTATTATCATAGAACCATTTCTCGAAATCCTGTAACTATCGGGGAAGGGGATCAGACAATCTCACCTTGTTCACCATCTTTGGCGGTTTAACCCTCAGAACAATTCTTCCCTTTCTCGTTTCCCGGGCTTTGTCTTTATTTGACCTTCTCCTTTCTTCCTTCATGTAACCAAACGACTCAAAGTTGTCATTAAGCCCGTTATGTATCTCTTTCTCCAGAAGCGTGGCTCTTTCGCTCTGATGTGCATTCAGAAGTGGTAGAGCTGCCAAACACCTAAGATCCCATTTAGGCAAGGACTTAAAAGCCT
>BJCM01062615.1:0-24105 GCA_018326385.1 Flaveria bidentis | reverse complement strand
ATATAGAAGAAAAATACAACCCTATATAAATCTAACAAAGAAACAGACAGGTAGAGTTAATATAGATCAATTATATATATATATATATATATACATATACATTATTTTTTTTGAGTGTATCGGCCTTTCTATAAACCTTACAAACCAAGAAAACCAAATCTACACCATTGATATTTGATCAATGGTTGATGTGTACAATGGTATTTTAGTAAATAATTCAATGTTCAAATAGATCATATTAGTGACATAAGGGCAAATTTAAAAAATCCAACAAATGACTTCATCATCATATTAATCAACAATTTACTTTATCTCCATTATTTTTTTTGAATATGTTTCTACACTAAATTGGTGCAACCATATGTAAACCATCTTATGTATATGTAAATACATAAGTAACTTGCTTACTTATATGTATTAACAACCATATTGAATAGCATATCATCTAACAAACTAAACCAAATCGAATCACAAATCATATTTGCTCCCTACAAGAAACAAGTATGCCCCTGGGATATTAGGAATCTAATATTATGTTTTGTTAGGAGATTCATATACATTGGTTCATAAGAAATCTTCCTTAAAAACATCAAATAAACCTGAGAATTTAATATAACAACAAATCTAGTATATTCTATTGTAAAAAAACAATTATTGTTACATAAATTTGACAAACACACATATTATAAACAATCTAGTTGTTTTTTTATAAGAAAAATAATTATTAATACTAATTTTGACAAGCTATATACGTGCAATGCTTGAAATTTGTATAGTATATTCTATTGTAAAAAAACTAGTTAGTATTACACAATTTTGACAAGCTACATATATGTAAACAATATGTAAAGAAAGAAAAAAATAAACAACATGTATATTGTTCCGTTATTATGGTAAAACTTTCGAATAGATAAGCAATAAAAATTAGACAAAATGGAAATATGATTGCTTTTATATTAAAATGATTAAACTTACATATATTTAATGACTCATTTAAATGCTATACAAAATCAAAAAAATCAAAAAAAAAATAAAAATTGTTGGTGTTAATAATCAGTTCAAAAAATAAAGAAACTATTACCTTCTTGATCAAATGAAAAGATGGATGCTTGAGCCGATTAAAGTTTCTCTAAAATTGGTTATGTAGAAACAAATGACAAAAGGATCTATGACAAATAAAATTGGTCAAGTATGTGTATGTAACTCATACAAGTTACATATGTAGTAGGTTACGTATATGTAATCAAGGTTTTACATTTCCTTGTTTTCATGGTTGTTCTTCCCTTTAATGATACCTCAAATCCTTTTTATGTTAGTTAGTTTCCTTTTTCTTCGGTTACGTATATGTAACCCAAGTTACATAACAAGTCTTCTTCTTCTTTCTTTAATCGCCATCTATGGCTGAAATAAAACAAATGCACTCGTGAACCCATCCATTGATCAAGTCTATCAAGAACCAATTTAATAGTCACTATCCTCTACCTTGATTTAATGACCATAACACTCTTACTCTATGGTTAGCTAACAAACCGTCACACCATGAGCAACAACGGAATCATCAGGGCGGACAAATGTGAAACGATTGTTCATAACCCATGGAATCAAATAAGTTGAAATAATATTAAATGCCATTTTCAATTGAATAATACTAGACAATCAAGTCATTACAATACAACAAAGATTTAAACAACAACATAAGATATTTAGTTAAACTAAGTCCAAGTCTTATGTGTGCAAGAAGAATCCTTAAGTAACAATCCTTAAAGATGTTAAAAATAAAGGTCAATGTAAGGATTCTAACAAGTCTAATGTAGTCAAAACATTCAAAGCATCCAAAGTCTCTCTGCATGCATGCACTGAAGTACTGAAGTAGAAATGCTTCAGAAGTTTTACACCTCACACTAGAAATACTCTAAGTGTAAAATCTTCCGAAGCCAAATATGAAGTCTTTCGAAGCTTCAACGACAAAGTCTTCCGAAGCCAATTTTATGAAGACAGATTTCTTCCGAAGACTTTTATGTACATGCTATTATCCGATGTACTTTTCCATAAAGCTAGACCACCTTTCCGCTGCAACTCTGTTTGACTCACCAACTTTCACAAGTTGGTGAAAAGGTCCATGTTTTTGGAAAACTATACATTGAGGTCTTGAGTCTGAGCTTTCTACCTTATGTAATTTATCCTTTTGTAATATATTAGGATGTGAGCTATGGCATGTCATAGTCACTAGTCAAAAGGGAATCTGCCTTTTGACTCTACATTTGATTTTTTTTATCTACTCTTATGTATCCAGTTGGCTTTCAAAGTATAGCCGGCTATAGGATGTAGTATACGTATCTCAAGTACTTGTAAATTTAAAAATAGATGCTTAGTAACACTTTGTAATAGAACTTGAGAAGCAATATACTGTAATCTTGAAAACCAAATATGTGTGTTATTATCTTGTTCTGTCTCTTTTACTTGTGTTCTTAGCATGTCTCATTATATAGTTAACCAGTTCCCTATTTGATCTGTAAAGTGATCTAAAAACTCTCCTCACTTGTGTTGTTGTGTTGTTGTGTTGTAAAAGTGCTTCACCCCTTCTAACGGTCCTGCAATCAACTTTAAAGTTGGTGAGTTTCCATGGGTTAAGCATACGTATATATGTATAAAAGTTTACAAGTAGCAATTCATGTGAATGGTTACGAATAAAGCAAGTTTATATATAAAAAGATATCAATTACAAGTTATAACGATTAGCTAAGTGTACTTGGTTCCCATGATGAACAAGCATACGTCAACAGGGGCCAACAATAACCACGGCTTTAGCACCAAATAGGCTTGTCAGGCCCATAGATCTATGACATCACCAGGCTAGCAATAGTTAATGATTTTCAGCATATAACGTCTATCATATACGTCTCACAGTGTTACAAATAACCATGACAAAAAGTAAAGGTGAATTGCATTTTCTTTAACAAGTATCAAGATGTTTACAAGTGTAAGTTTATACGCTAACATTTTTCACCCCAAAAAGGTGTGAAAGAAAGTAAAAGAGGGGCATGAAATTCACATGGAAAACTCACATGCTATAAAATGCACTTAAGATAATAATAAGAAGATAAGATTACTTCAACGTTTTTTTCATTATTCAACCTAAGATTTGGTGACTAATGATTAAAATTAAGATATGATTAATGACTAAATATGAATTAGGGTTTCAATTGGAATTTGGGAGTTATAATAATTGTAAGGCCCCATTCCCGGGATGCTTACAGCTAGTAAATCATTGCACATAAAACATATAATTTCTTTAACTTGAAGAAACATCACAGCGGAAACGTTAAAACAACATTCCATCTCATCATAAAAGCTTTTGCAAAATAATACATTGTTATCAAAATACTTGTTGCATTACATCACAAAAGCATTATAAATATGGATTCCATCCAAAATGAGCCGAGTAGCCGCCATGTGCCATCCTCAGCAACCTTTACCTGCCAACTGGAAACACATAAAAGTTAGCGTTGCTGAGTGAGTTCTAGTTTTATTATAAAATATACCTTACTCTCGTTTAAAACCATTCTTTACAATCGACGTAATTACACCATGAGTGTGCATCTCACTCTGTCGATCGCATCATCAAGGCCTTCCTTTCCTATTGAAGAGAAGTTGTCAAACTCCTTCTTCAAAGCTTTGGCCTTAATGGCCTTGAGTAAGGCATTTCCGTCATACCTCTTTTCCAACGCATCCCATAGTTTCTTTGCTTGAGTATACTCCGAATACTGATGGAAGATATCCTTCGGAATAGACTGAGTGAGCAAAGCGTATACTTTCTTCTCAGCGTTGTGTTTTACCTTCTGAGCATCCGACATGCCACTTAGAGTAAGTTTGACTCCATCTGCTCCTACTAGCATGTTGTACCCCGACTTTATTTCCTCCCACAGATTTGCATCTACTCCATTTAAGTAGATTTCGAAACGTTGCTTCCATTGTGGGTAGTCGTCTAACATTATAAGTTTCAGGGGTTTATTCTGAATTCCCACTTCGTTCTCCAACAGCAGTAGATTCTGAATACGGGTATTTCTACTTGCTATGTATGCTGAAAATTGGTCCTCCATCTCACTTAACTTTACCTTTTAACAAACTGCTGAATGTATGCGAATGAAGGTATGCGATTGGGCTTATTCGGGCGATTGAACAAATGCGGATGGTTCAATCGTGCGACTGAACAAATGCGGATGAGTCAGTTGTTCGAATGAACTAATGCGGTTGAACAGTCTGAATGAGGTTCTCAGTCATACGAATGAGGGTACAAATGAGTCCAATCGTACGGTTGGAGAATGCGAATGAACTCAGCCGTGCGATTAAGCCAATCGTGCGACTGAACTTGCTGAAGTTTGATAACTCGTAGGTTAAATGTGGTATGGCTGTAAAAACTCGAATATTCACAAACCCTAATCGCCGTATGCCGGAAAAACTAAACTTTAAGGTTAGGAAAGGTCTAAGACTCTGTTAGACACAAAAAGATTGTGTTTTTGATGAAAAAACACAATTTTTGTATCAAAATTATTGAATCAACACGTAATCAAGAGCCAAGGCTCTGATACCACTTGTTAGGATCTGGTATTTGAACAAAACACCAACTAATTTACGTGTTAAACCAAACCAAATAGTGCGGAATCCTATTTGATTGGCAATCCAATCAGTGAGAACGCACGTAGACAGAATAATGTATTGAATCTAACGTCAAGAATCGATTAGGAATCGATCTACAACGTTCTATGAACTTGGCGTATGAACTTACAGGCTTCTGGATGGCTAGGGTACGTCTGGAGTCGAAGTGGATTGAATGCTTACGTTTTTCCACTAATTAGGTGGTATTTATAGGTTAGGGTTGCTCATTCGGGAAACTGAACCATTAGCATGGTTCAGTCGTGCGATTGAGGCATGCAGTTGATCCATTCGCACGACTGAGTGTTCAGTCGTGCGACTGAGTCAGTCGCATGAAGTTGTTCAAGCGTATGGACTATTTAGGCGCATAGACACTCAGTCGCATGGCCATTCGGACGCATGACCACTGTTGGGGTGCATGGTCCAGTTGGACGCATGAGAACTTCACTTAACCAAGTTTGAATGTATTCATTATTATAACATTATGTATATCAATTCAAACAATCACAAACCTATATAATCTAGTCAATATGGGTTACACAACTCATTAATGAAATATTAAACATTATAAATCACAACCAAACATTCTCATTTCATTAAGTACCCAAGCATTACATAAGTGCAAGATATTTAAGACATATTACATTGAGATCAGAATCTAGGTACATATATGTATCAACATACATTCATGGATTTCCAACCCTAAAACATTTAAAAACCAGTAAAAGAGGGGTTCTAGAACTCACCTTTGCAGCTCTTGAGTATGGCTTCTTCTAAACTCGTTTGCAATTGAGTTCAACCACTTAGAAACCCACTAAAATACACATTCGAACACATACAAACATACATAAGCATACAACCGAGGACATAATCGGGTAAGAACATAATAAAACCATGAATTCTTACCTTGAATTCAAATTCTTTCTTGTTCTTCCTTCAAAACCGAGAGTTTTCTGCTCTCTTTCCTTCTCTCTCTAAAAATATCCGAGAATTTGTGATGTGTGTGACATATGGGTGGCCATACCACCTTTTACACCCACTTTTCAAACCTTTTTGTCCTTTTGGCACTTTTCACCCCTTAACTTGGATAAAACATCTTTTCTTTCTTTTTCTTCACTTTATTCTTTTTTTTCTTGACTTTTAAAAAATTAACCGGGTGTTACAAGTAGAGAATCACAACATCATCTTATCTGCTACCCTAACAACTCATAAAAGGGTTCTTTCATCCAGGGAGAGCTACATCCAAGGAAGCTCATTCCAAAAGACAAGTTCATCTCAAGCTTTTATGTCTACTAATGAAAGTTGTTGCAACTTTTTCTTCCCTCTTGAATACTTGGATTATATCCATCCAGATGATCTAGAGCATATAGAGATAGTCCAGCAAAAGGCTCTTCTCACTCATAGAGCCAAGAAGTTCTACAAGAGATCCGGAAAGGAAGTTTTTCAGCAATGTATCTAGTGGAAAGTTTGGACTGGATAAAAGCAAAGTGAAGTGTTACAACTATAACTACATGGGATACTTTGCTATGTAACATCTCGTGTTTTCATTAATTAAAAGTTAATGTCGTTTATCTTTGTAAGGACCAAAGTTGTCAATTATGAAACTTATGTGCTAGTTGCCTTATTTACTAGTTGGCTACTTAATTACGAGTTGCCTTTAACTCATTCTGATGGTTAATAGTGTAACTATGAAATGAACATAATAGTAAGTAATAATAATATTACTAATAACACATTAATGCTAATAATAATAATAATAATAATAATAATAATAATAATAATAATAATAATAATAATAATAATAATAATAATAATAGAATTAATAGCATTACTAATAACTAAGATATTAGTAACAACAAAAATAATAATCATTAAAGTTAACAATAGTAGTAATGGTAACAATAATAATAACTTTAGTGATAAAGGTAATAATTATAACAATTTATTAAGTTAGTAAACTTAAAGATGGTTGAAATTTAAAGTACATAAAGTTTAGGGTTATATTGTCAAACTTAGAAACTTTAAATATAAAAAGTTTGTAAATAAAATGTCAAAATGCAAGCCACAGAGACCAAAGATGTAATTAACCAAAAACCAACCCCCACCCACTTTCTCTCTCCCCAACTTTCCAGCCGCTGGCCGGCAAAGCTTTGCGCGGCACCGGCGAGGTCCAAAACCCACTAAATCGTGTAAAAACGAACCCCAAACGCTCATAACCGGTACGTGGAAATTATTCGAACATAATTATGAACTTTTGAGTTAAACAACGGTTATAAACCCCAAACAATCCGAGTAACCGAAACTTTTAATCATAGAACCGTTTGAACATTGAAACTCAATAATAATCAAATTAATTGAAACCTAACCGATGGATTAATCATTACTAAACTGAAACCCAACACAATTTCATCTTAAGCACACTCGAATACCACATCCAAATCTCATCTTCATCGCAACCAGTACCCAATGTGTTCACCACCATTTCGACATTTTAACTTCGATTGTTAGGGGGTTTTTTAATCTTCTGATCGTGGGGAAACTTCCTGTTCAATTAATTTGATTGTTGTCGTCGAATGCAACTGAATCCACTCGCGACATAGCCGCGACATTGCCTACAACTAAGATTACCCATTTCGAACTCAATCACGAAAGTTCTTTACACCAATATGCTCGATTGCATTTGGGGATTAAAAGCCCCAAGGTTAATTTCACTCACATAATCAATCCGGGGTTTAATTTGGGATTAATTGAACCTAGGGTATATGATTTGGGGGTGATTTGTATCAAATGTTTTTAAGATTTTTAAACCAAGATATAACGCGACTAAGGCCATTGGTTCACCGGTAACACACGAGACATCCAAGCCGGAGGTCCCCGGTTCGAACACGTGGAACCTCATATATTTTTAAGGCTTTTAGGCCTTCAAAATAAATGTTAAAATTTTCTAAAAATTATAAAAAAATCATTTTATAAACTTTGTTTATTTTAAAATCACTTAATTATTTTTCTGTAATTTATTTATTAAAAATATCTTTATATTTTTATTAAATATTCTAAAGCTAATGTTATAGTTAGCTTATTTTTATAAAAATTAGACTTTAAATAATAGTTTAATTCACATAAATTATTATTTCAAACTTGCTTTTAAATTATTGTTTTGTTTAGTTATAAAACTATATTTAAAACTTTATATATAAATTTTACAAATAATTATAAATGTTTTCTTCTTCATATCTTTATATAAAATATAATATACTTCTTTTCATTGATTCTAAAAAATATAATTGTCCCATTTGTTAAACATAACTATTTGACAAAGCCCCAAATACCAAATTGAAACCCTAGCCATTGTTAATTCGTTAAAACTTATTATTAACCTCAAATCTTGTAAATATATATATTTAGGTGCCTTGTGACGGTTTACGTTGAAACGAAGCCTAATATTATTCTTATTAACCATCGTTTATACACTTATACATCATCTGAGTTTTTCCATACCCCTTTTTTGTTTATTTTTACACTTTAAGGTGAAACATGTTACCTTATGATTATTGCACTTGTAATCTCGTTTGAATCTTGTAAACACTTGAGCAATTCATCTTATTTGTTGTGGTTAGTTGGACTTTAGTAATTACCATGTGATAACTATTATATGTAAAATCATTAACTATTGCTACCTTGGCGACGTCATAGATCATAGGCCTCAGAAGCCTACTCGGTTAATCCAAGTACAATTAGCTAATCGTTTAATCTTGTAATATTGTAATCTGTCAAGGTTTGATTGTTACATTTGTCATGCTTCCCTAGTTACTTTGCTCATTAACCTACGACATGAAATGCCATCTTTTGTTGTTGTTGTTGTTGTTTTTGTTGTTGTTGTTGTCGTCGTCGCCGCCGCCGCCTCCGCTGCCGCCGTCGTCATCGTCGTCGTCTCCGTCGCCATCGCCGCCGTCGTCGTCGTAGTCGCCGTCGTCATTGTGTTATTATTATTTGTGAATTCGGCTGGATCGGTAAACATCCGAGCGTGTTCTTGACGGAAGGATAAAGAACAGCAAAAACCAAGAGACAATCAATAATACGAACTATAATTGAATGGTTCCATTGATAAAACCTAACGATTACAAGCTCGTTACAACATAAGAATCAAGACTCTTGGCAAGGGGAGATCAAGCATGATCTCCCCTCTCAACCGGCAGCCCTCGGCTCCGGGCAGACTCCCTCTTAAAATCCTTAATCTCTCTACACATTAAAACTGGTATATATAGGTCTCGGCCCATATTAAATGCGACTGGGCCCATTCGTGCGATTGGACCATCCGTATGGTTCAATCATACGACTGGACCATACTTATGGTTCAGTCTTACGAATGTCCAAATCGCATCTCTCAGTCGCACGACTGGCCCATTAGCATGGCTCAGTCGCACGACCGAGTCTCATGTGCATATGCTCTTACGAATGACCCAGTTTCATGTGTTTACAACATATCAGGTGTATTACATTAAGCCTAGACTATTCGACAAGCGACGGACATACTAAATATGACAATATATGCTCCAACATTATTATTATTATTATTTTCTAATCATATTCACATTCGAAAAATTTTAGGGCATTATAGTTTCTCAACATGTCGTTAGGTAGTAGTCATCCTCGGAAAGAAATGAAATAAATTCAAAATACAAATTTAGATGAATATTACCCTAATGATAAAATCAATGATGATTGATGACCGTCATTAACTCAAGAAAAAATCTAAATAGCCTAGATAGGTTGAGTAAGTAGGGTATTAAATCCATGAGTAGCATGCGGTTAGTCTTAGTCTTCTAGATATATGAAACAAAATGCAAAATCTTAGATTAAATATTCAATTTAACTAATAAAAATAAGAATCTAGGAACAAATGCAAAACACAAGGTTAAAATGCAAACACAAGGTTAAAATGCAAACACGAGAAACAGAAGATAGTTTTGGGTATGGTTATGAAAATTGTAAGCTTAACTAATAATAACAATATTGCTTTTACTACATAGACATAACCTAATTTGATTTCACCATATACGTGCACACCAAACGTCCATTCCTTAACTAACTAACTAGGGTGTACTAGGCACTATCAGATGGTGTATTATAAATTGCCTATTGAATTAATGTGATACCAAAGACACATATATAGTTACTCATGTTCATATCTTAATGCTTACAACTATTCAAATGTTACAGTTTTGTCACAACTTGTCAACTTGATAATGAAGGAAATATGCAATGTTTACATAGACATAGAAAATAAAGACAAGCATAGCAGTAAATCCATATGTCATATTTCAATATAATATCAAGTATCCTTTACAATCATTAATCAAATTTAAACAAATCTATTAAGCAAACCATATACCTAGTTGTGTTCATAGGGTGTTATCCGAACATGAAGTATTGATATGAGACACATATAGTGGTAATAGATTATTCAGCAATTGTAGAAACCAATCATAAGAATCAGTGGCGGAGCTTGAACATCTCCGTGGGGGCGGGGCGAAATTTAATTATTTTTAGGGAGGGCGAATTTGATATTTATATAAAAATTTACACTACCGTGCCAAAAATTTACACTAACGGGCTAAAAATTAATACTACCGGCGAAAAAAAAGGCCCCCCCACGCAGCCCTCACTATCCTCCGCCACTGATAAGAATAAGATAGAATATTATTAGTAGTCATTCAAATATTTAACTTGTTGCTTCTGTATGCAATCCGATCTTGTATCTTGATCTTTCTATTGAAGATTTAATTTTAGGATAAAGTTTCTAAGTGTTCAATAGCCTCCAAAGAGCCCCTAGGTTGTAGCGAAAGCCTGATAATCAAGTTCTCCCAAAACACTAGTCGTCTTAGCTTTTAAAGATCCTAAAAGCTAACTTTCCAAGATTCAGGCGTTGACTAGCCCCCACGTGCATACAACTAGCTCCTTAACGCTCATTTGACACTAAAAAATATGGTTTTTTGGCACTTGCGCGTTGACGAACGCCCGGTGGGAGTTTACCAACACCCGACAAATTTTCCATCTCATTTCGCACTGATCTACATCGTATTTAAGTCTAATTTGACCTCATACCTAATACAGTCAATTTATATTGAAAGTGATCTATTTCATGACAAATGTAGCTGAGTTAGTAATAAATAACACACATTAACACAAATAAATTGTCCTGATCAGTGATTGATTAGCAGTTAGATCGTTCAAACAATAATTACGTGAAACATTTAACGAAGCCTTCAACAAATTCAATGAAATACTAAGATTATGCTCTCATCATAAGATTCCAAACTAGGAACTGGAAAAAAATTTCCTATAACAATTTTTTACTTAAAAAAATATTATTTATTCTAGTAACAGTAGGAAATTCTTAGCTCACCACGAAGATGTTGACCAATAATTTTTAGTAACTCAAAAGAAAGGGTTCTAAAACCTAGGCTTTTGCAAACCATAAAGCTAAACTATCAACTATCAAATCAATAATTGATTATTTGATTGTGCTACTAGGAACTATTTTAATTCATTAGAGCACCATACAATACAAGAAATGTCTTCATGAGCGGAGATACCTTTAGCAGCGACAAGCACCTTTAACGGCAACAACTATTAGTGGGGACAACTTTAGCGGCGACTGTCGCCGCTAATAGTCAACGATCCGTCTGGGGTTTCTAAACTTAGATCTGTCGTTGAACGTGTGACAGATCTGACGTTTGGTGTTTAATCGTACAACAGAAGCATTAGCAGCGACACCTTTAGCGACGACATGTCGCCGCTAAAGGGTGCAGACCCAATAAATCGGGATTACCCTCCTTTTTCTCCTCTTTCCCTCCACATCACACCTCCATTCATGATTTCACTACTGCTCAAACTCCAGCGACCGCCATTTCTCAACCACCGGTCCACGACCACCACTCATCAACCTCTAGTTATCATCTTCCTCAACCTCCGGTCATCATCTTCCTCAACCTCCGGTCATCATCTTCCTCAACCTCCGGTCATCATCTTCCTCAACCTCCGGTCATCATCTTCCTCAAACTCCGGTCACCATATTCATCAACCTCGGATCATCGTCTTACTCAACATCCGGTTACAACTCTCAAATTCCAACCACCACCACCTTCTCAACGTTATCCTCAAAGTCCGGTCACCACCGTCGCCGCTGTTGTCATGGATCTCGACACCGTCGCCGCTAATACTTTTGGTTTCAACACAAATTAGAATGTAAGTTTTTTGGGTATAAACACAAATTTATGTTTGTTTTTGCAGGACCGTTGAAAGGGGTCAGTTACAACACAACAACACAAAAAGGAGATTAACTAAACTTAATCAAACAGTAAACTGGATTAACCAAGGTAAGACACTAAGAACACAAGTAATATACGAGATAGAACACAAGTATATGGTTTTCAAGAATGCAGTATATTGTTTTCTCTATGTTCTATTACAAGTGTTATAAAGCATAATAGAAAGATAAAAGAACATGAGATACTTATACTACATCCTACAACCGACTATACTTTGAAAGCCAGCTGGATATAATTGACTAGACACAAACAAAATCAATTGTAGAGTCAAAAGGCAAATTGCCTTTTGACTTGTGACTATGACATGCCATAGCTCACATCCTTATCTATTACAAAAAAGATAAAGTACATGAAGTAGAAAGTTTACAGACTCAAGATCTTAATGTACAATTACCAAAAGCATGTACCTTTTTCAAAAACTCATGTAAGTTGGTGACCTTACAGAGATGCAGTGAAAAGGTGTCCAGCTTTATGGAAAAGTCCATCAGATAAAGCATGTGTCAAAAGTCTTCGGAAGAAATCTGTCTTCATGAGTTGAAGCTTCGAAAGACTTTGTCTCTGAGGCTTCGAAAGACTTCATATTTGGCTTCGAAAGATATTGGTCTTGGCTTCGGAAGATTTCACACGTAGAATATTTCTGTTGCATGGGTGAAATTTCCTAAGCATTCTTTTTCATAGTACTTGTGCAGCATACAGGAGAGACTTTGGATGTTTAGGTTGCATCAGCCTCTTCATTAATCTCTACAATTTTAGTTGATGTAGGGTTGAAACATGTTTAAATTTTTGTTTAGATTTATTAGGTTGAACTCAATTTTTAGTAGGATTTGTGTAATTTTTAGGTATGGTTGTTTATGTTAATGTATGGTTGAAAAGTGTTTAAGATGATAAACTGTTAAGATGAATTTAGGTATATTGGGTATTTGATGTAGAGTGCTTGTTATGGATTTGATAAATAGAATTTAATGCTTAAATTTTAGTTGAGTTTAGGTGTATTTGGGTATTTGATCTAGATTTTTTGTTTAATTTATTGAAAGATGTTTACATGTTGATGTTTAGTTGGTTAAATAAAACTTATGAGGTTGGGTACTATATGTAGTTCAAGATGGTGAATATTAAGATAATATTAGTATATGTAATTTATGTTTAGTTTAAAAATATATTTATGTATGTTGTAAGTTTAAAGTAGATGAATTTGGTATTTAATTACTTAAAATTTAATTGAAAATTGTTATATATGTATTTAAGCATTTCATGTATATTTTTTGTTTAAATGGTTTAAAGATGTTTAGATTGGTTGATTAAAACTTATTTATATGTTATTAATTGTTATGTCTTTTTAGTTTTTTGGTTTCACAACTTTATTCTAATCACCACAAGCTTAGAAACACCCACCTGAAATTGATTTAGTAATCAATTTCGGGTTGTGCCCATTTTGGGACTGTTTTTTGAATATTTTATCTCATTTAGGATATGAATGTGTATTACTTGATTGTTTGTGTAAGACAAATTTGGTTTCATTTTCTCTTTGCTCCTCGGGTATATATCTCTATATGTATATACTTGGGAGCTTAGTGAAAATATTGTCGATTTTTTCTTAAACAAACAATCATGTAATACACATTTATATATGAGATAAAATATTCAAAAAGTAAGTATAGCAACCTACCTTTTTAAATTTATATTCATTGCCTTAATTTTTATTAATGTTTTCTGGATAAATATTTATCCACTTAAATCCTAAATTATATTGCAGTCTTGTAATAATTTCTATCAATAAAAGTTGGCTTCTTAATCCGAACCATAGATCACCCGAGTATCAGCAAAGACTCAGCTCTTTAATTGATATGAGTGAAAAACATATCGACAAATATGGGTTGATTAGATGTCCGTGTAGGAAATGTCAGAATACCCTATTATTAGGATGGGTCAAAATGAAATATCATTTAGAAATATGGGGCATGTGTCGGACGTACAATGATTGGATCTATCATAGTGAAAGTTTAGTCTCCCTTCTTGTAGTGATATGACTTACTATGATGTAGTGCAGGCAAAAATCTATTAATTGTTTCGTTAGAATATGAACTTTATGCGAATTACAATGATATGCAGCACTTAACTTTGAAATGCCTAATTAATGCATTTAGAAAAAGTTGAATTTAATCAAGTTTATGGAGAGATTAAACCATTGGTATGAACCTAACACCTATATATCATCTAGGCGTGAGACATCATCCCAATCTTTGGTATGAAAATGCATCTAACTTAATAGACCTAAATTTATAATTAGCCAATTAACAAAGTGCTAATCAATAGTACATGCAACAAAATTATAATCAAGTTGGTTACCCACAAGGCTAATACACTCAAGGTAAATTCCATCAGAGGAATCATAATCACGGGCAACAACAATAAGGTTCATATAGAAATTACTAATAGCAACATACCCAAATAAAGTCAAATATAATGAAATTAACAAAACATGTCAGTAAGCAACATAGACTTGAAGGCGCAAAAGACTGAGATAATGGAAATGTTGAAAGGAATAGTGCCAAGAGCAGGAATCGTAGAAGGGTACGTTAAAGGGAGTTCGACTACAGATTTATAGGAGACCAATTGGGGTGATTTTGAGGCTGTATGAAAAGGCTTTTGGAGTAGTAATGTTCACTTTAACTAGATTGCAACATGTAATCATCCTCATTTCCAACAAGCATTCAAGGCTAGTCAACCGCTAATCAAACCCATGTGTCGGGTTTAGTAAGTAAGTGTATTCAATCTAGATTTTATATTATCGAGTGTGATTTATTTGTAATCAATGAATTCTTTTTGCGTTTGTTTGGACCAGATTTATGTTTTGCTTTAGAACAATCTAAAATGTGATCAATTGGAATCAGAACTTTTATTAGTTTTAGGATCTTAATAATCTTGATATCAGTTGCTTATATGGTTAAATTGATAATCATTTAGATAACATCCTAGCATGTATTCTTCATTTGTTTAGTATCATCAAGCCACCAAGACTGGATTTCTTATTATTGTGAATATTTATCAAACTCAAGTTATAAGTTGTCTACGTAACTTACAACTTGGTAGTGAAATTAGGTTATATACTTCGCTTCTAAACTTGAAACCAACTTGAAACCTTGGGTGCATATTTGTAGTTATTTTTTTAAAATTGAATAAGTGTTTTGAATTCAATGCCACGACTTCATGCTGAACGGTGGGTTGGGGTTTGCGCTCTGATTCTAAATAGGGATCGATTGGAATGTGGTTGTTTCTTTGATTTCTTTTCTGAAGCTGTTGGCTCTCATCATTCGTGTTAACTATCTGATCTGTCTGTTAAAGCCGATGGCATCCACATAGCCATTAACGCTTCGTGAGGTGGTTTAGCTTAATAGTTGTACCAACAAACGGTGAGAAAATCGTCTCTCTTTGTCGTGCAACATCTCTTTGAAATCGATTATCTGAATAAACTCTAGGACAGTGACTGTAGGAGTATAGAAAAATCAAGAGAAGATAGAGTATCTTCTTAAAATACAATCTAGAGCATTTGAACATTACAAGAAAAAATACTTTGTTTAATTCCCCTAGTTAATATGATATGACAAGAGATATAACATAATAAGTATGTGTTTAATTGTACTAAAGTGATAAAACATGGGGAATAATGTCTGCTTTAATTATATGTTATATAACTAAAGCTCTAGTTAAATATTATTATTAGTTATATAACAGTTTTATAATTCTTTATTAGTTCCACAATGCAATTCAAGTTTACTTATCTTTGGTATTTAGTTAAACAATAGCTCTAATTTGACACCGTCCACTAATAATTTTTTGGATCAATACCTTAATTACTTACCCTCACTAGTTTAAGATGATTAGGACACACACTTATTTTTTATTAGCACTTCGACTCAAGTAAAAATTATGTAAGCATGTAACCAGAACATACTAATCAACTTGGTTTCTTATAATCATCGCCATCGATTTTGCCTTTGATGGCTAACAACTATCGATCATAGAGGTTTTTAGCTCCAAATAGATCACAAAATGAGAAATTTAAAGGTATTCCAACAAATAATCCAGCATCAAACCAAATATTGAGTTTGAGCCACAGGAGGTTCTACCAGAATGTAACTAAGAAATAAACTTTAATCCAACTTAGCCATATATGAAAACTAGGCTATGAAAAAGCACCGAGTTATTCATTCATCTTGAACATTTGAATCCAAAGTCAGGCCTTGATAGGTCATATCATTTGCAAGGGTCCCAAGATTCCAAATTGGCTCCATGAATTGCTCATCAAGGTCCTGTTTCAAAAATCTACGATTAGCGATATCAGATTGATCACATTCAATTCTTTTGGATATAAAGAAGTATTCACCATGTTGTAAGTTGGATCAAAAGCAGGAAGATATCCGTCTAATGTTTGAAGCTGATTAATGGATGGAGTTTCCTCATTGTTGATTGGATCAATTGATAAAATGTCCTGAAAGTTACACGCATTTAAATCCTGCAATAGAAACAGCGAACAAAAAATAAAAGATCAATCTATGAAGTGTTTTATGTTCATCACACATGATCAAGATTAGCATGTACCTGAATCAGGGGGTCTAGAGTAACAGGTATATTATTTGAAGTATCTCCATACTCACCATTAACATCACCATATGATAAAAGACTAGCGATATCAGCTTCAGTCATTACCAAATTACCTTTCTCTATTGCATTTTGAAAATTATCATCTGACCTTAAATCATACAAACCCATTTCATCAAATTCACTTTGAAGTGAATAATAGCTTCCAAAACCATTAGAATTCTCCGCAAAAGAGGCATTGCTAAAATTTTCAATGTTTATCGGATTCTCTTGATTCCAACTCATCGCTAACTCTTTGTTCATGTTCACACCACATGACGAGCCCAATTCAATGTTGTTGTATGGATGCACTTCAGTTGAACAACCATCATAATTGTAAAAGAAACCATCAAGATTAGGCGTAAATCCAGAATTACTAGAAATCATAGAAGTCACAACATGACCCACACTAGTAGTGTAGTAAATGAAGTTCCTTTGGTCATCAAGATTGTTTCCCATTGCTTCCATTGAATAACCTACGACATATAGGTGAGTTGTCATAAGAAAACATATGATTGTACGGTAAATGATGTTAATTTATGACAGTGTAAATAGTTTGGCTATGAATGAGATTTATTGGGTTTCATTATGATTATAGTATCTTCTGTTTTACTATATTAGATAGATGTATATGTATATATACCTTGATTTGGTGAGGAACATGAGTAAATTAATTCTGATGGAAGTGTCGCGTTGACATTCGAAGCTTCAAGAAAAGGAAAACATGAGCTTGAAGTGTTCAAAATCGAAGGATTAGTAGTATCCATACCGCTATAAGATGGCCAATTCATTTGCTCCTGGTTATGCATCAATGAAGAGTTGTTCCAAGAGGCGTCATTCACCATTGAGCTCTCTAACAAGCTTGGTTTTGTAGAAGTTTCAGCATCATCATTTTTATTAGCTAGTTTCTTTAACATAATTCGGTATTTCTGCAAATGACTTGCGACATGGTCTCTTGTTAAACCATCTACCTTCATCAGTTCTACTATTTTCCTGGGGGCAGCATCTAAGATCCATAAAGCATGAAAAGTTGTCAATAATGTAAACCTTTGTATATAAACATCTGATAAAATTGTAAAATAAAAAACAAACATCAAGTTATTAGTTTATTATCTTACTATCAATTCCAAGCTTTTTAACTGCTTCGGCGAATTTCTTACGCAAAGCGCTGGTCCAGATGATTGTAGACTTCTTTCCTGTATAATGACTATCTATAGATGCTCTCTTGTAACTCAATTCTTCTTCATCTTCACCAGAAGATTTAGCAGCATTAGATTTCTTGTTATTTTGGTATGCATGATGTGACACATTTCTTATGGCATTTTGGTTAGCGCGTTTTGAGTAACAAATCACATCTTCATCCTCGAAACCCTCTGAGACTTCTTCCTCGTCGGTCGACATTGCTGTCATGTATGAGTGTTAGCGAGATTAATATTTGTTAGTTACAATGAGTAGATTGGCTTTTTTGTGTGATCTAATTCTCAAATATGTGTGAGAATAACATAATTTGCTGTTTTCTGCATTAATCTAATGAGCATGATGAGTATGGTATGCCTAGAAAAATATATTGAGATTTATAATTAAGTAGAGAAAAACAAGAAGGGAGTTACTTGTTTTGGTATTTGTTTATGATTTTGTAATGACATCTCATCTCATAGACACATATATTGTTTTTGTTTTATACTTAACGTGAAGAATTATTTAAGAAAAGCATTGATAAATGAAAATAAAGTATATACGTCATGTTAACGTACATTTAATACCGAACACACAATAACTAAATTTAATGACTCATTTAGGCATTAAATGCTATATTTAAGTAATTAATGTTATTAGATACAAAGAAAAGTAAATAAAAAATATTTGATTCCGTTCTTAAAAAAAATAAAAATTACTTGATTACTTACCATAAAGATAATTTTTAATACAACTTCTTATCAACTCTTATATATTAATCATTTATCGATATACTTTGAAAGATTTGAATTGTTAGCCTGTTGGATACATCGAGGAGAAACATTGTATTTTTGATTCCGTTTCAAAAAATAATAATAAAAATAATTGCTTGATTAGTTACCATAAAGACATTTTTATTAATACAACTTCTGATCAACTCTTATTAATCATTTATTGCTGTACTTTGAAAGATTAGAACCATTAACCTTTTGAATATATTGAGGGGAGATATTTTACTACTAGAATATTTCTTTGAGAAACTAAAGAGCATTTAACACAATAGTATCTTGTGGCCGGTGTCTATCCTAGATGTTAAGAGGTTCAAGTCTTGTGGTAAACAAATAGTATAAATTTAATACTAGATTTAGGTGGTGTGAGTTTTCTGTTGAAAAGTAAACTACGTGATAATTTAAAGATATACTTTGGTCTAATCAACAAAGGCTATAACCAACCGAGCATATGTTTTTTATTTCTAGTAATAGAAACTTTAGAAGCTTAGATAATATATAACGATATCTAAAGATGATTTTTTAAAGATACACCGAACAAAATCCAACCAATTTATGATGATAGACACACAAACAGACGCGTGCGCGCGCTCACACACATATATAAATGTGATACAACTTTTATATAGTTTAATTCCAAACACTAAGCAAGAAGTGATCTATAAGAAATTTGTAACACGCACCTTTTATTATCTCTTTAGGAATGGAATCTTCAAACTTTGTCATACTTTTGCGAGAGAAATTCTAGTTGTAATAGGCTTGGGCAAAAAAATTTAACACTGGTTTTATATGCACTATTTATAATATATATTGTAATGTTATTTATTACAGTCAATCGACATAAAGTCTATTTCAAAATAAATATTTAGTTTAATAAAATAAAATGAACAAATATGTCGTACCTCAAACGTGGATCTACAAGAGTATTGTGTATGAATAAAACAAAGGAGTTATGCTTTTTCTTGGGATTGAACTCATTAAATATCACTTACTTTTTTAAGCAGTGACTCATATATTTATCTACTAGTCCTATTTTATTACCATAATTCATAATTTATAACAGTTATAAATTGAATCCTGATTTTTATTAAAGAGTTTTTAACTCTTACGTCTTGATTAGCAACTCAAATGACAAATATTACTTAATCAACATACACTTATTGATTATTTATGTGATTAACCTATTATGTAAGCATTGAAAATAACTTTATTTTGAATGGCAGATTACAGCACACTTCGAACAACATGTTTTATATTAATCAGGGACACCGGACACCTATTCGTTTTCTAGTCTTGACCGCACCCTCAACCCTTTCAAAAGTAAACTCATAACTTGAAAATCATAATGTCTCAACCCTAAACATTTTTATTTAAATTAAGACTTGAATCCTATTCGAAGCAATGAAAATAACTACAAGTAAATATATAATCCTGCTCATAAAGTTTTGTAAATTATGTTTCGAGTCTCCAGAAAAGGGTATAGTAGTACAATAAAATTAAACATATGCCCCTAAATATAAATGAGAAAAAAAAGATTTTAATGTCAAGTTAGGAAATCGGCTCTGTGACTGTTACATATTAATACTTTTTTTAAAAACAACTTTAATAGGATCCAATTTCTATTAGGCAATCAAAATCTATCACAAGTAATAAAAAGAAATTCAAATATTGCTTTATTTAAAACGGCTAAATCAAATTAAATGTGTACATGCACACAAAATGTTTTTAATTCTTAAGCACACTAATATTTATTATTATTTTAACTAAGAGTATTCCATACAAAATCATTTCATAACTTAATTATAACTCAAACATATTAAAGATGACATATATATATTCTTTTCCATTAAGAGCACATCATGATAATAAAATAGTGTATTTACTCATCAAAAATTGCGATATCAAATTTTGTAAAATATAAGAGTAAATTTCTTATTTTTAATTAAGTAGAAATGTAGTCCGCACTTCGGCTCGAGTATCCGTACTTTTCGACCAGGGAAACGTTGCAAAAAATCTATATGTAGACGTAGATGAAAGGTAACAAAACAAGGCAAAATATTTTCTATACATAATGCTATGCTCAAATTTTGAAAAATAACAAAAACATAGGTGGAGTGTAATGACAAATTAAAATTAAAAATAAAATTAAAATTTTAAAACATTAGAACAAAAGAATGAAATGTTAAAAGAAGATGAGAACCCAACGTAAATCCATATAATTATAACTTAAATATCCAAAAAGTATACAATATTTATATATCAACTCTCTATAAAGTTTTTAAATAAAAAAACTAATAGTAATCTATAAAAATTATAAACAAAATACAATAAACGCACGTTAAATTGTTACGTGTTTCATTACTAAACAAATATAACCTATAAACTAAGATATCAAGATGTGATTAAATGATCACAACTAAAAGTCTAAAACAGTTACCCCTTGCTTCAAATTAAAATCTCACAATAATTAATTAAATTAAAAAAGATACAAAAGGCGTAATTAGTTAAGAATAAAACGCATAGTTGAGAAAAAAAAGGATACAAAACTTAAAGTAAAGAGCATTGTTTTAAAAACCAGTTGCACCGGGAACCAGACTCCAATCTGATCAGGTTCGGAGCTTAAAACCGTTTTGGCATTGAACCGGTGGTCGGACCAGTCGAATTGGTCGGACCGTCGGTTGAACCAGGGGTTGAACTAGATGAACCAGTACTTCATATATATTTTTTATTTTTAAGTATTTTTTACATATATATTTATAAAATAATTATAATTTTATCTGATTTTTATATTCGGTTCGACTAGTGAACCAGTAAGACGTCCGGTTCACTGTTTGATCCAATTTGAAAACATTAGTAAAGAGGACGACATAAACCAATCAAAGAAGGTCACTATAGACGAATTCTTCTAAGTGTCATAACTAGAGTGATAATGTGTGTGTTACGTGGGTAATTACATCATGAACTAATATGAAAACCAGAATACAAAAAGTATACTAATGACTATCACTACAACTTTGAACTCGAAGACATCAAGCAAACGACATGAAAAAATAATGTCAACATAATAGAATAAACTTGAAAAAACGTGTCAATTTAGAATATTTAGAATATTTGGAATATTTGATGGCCAAAACCCAAATACCTAAAATTTGGAATATTATGATACAAATTAAATATTTTTTTAGAATATTTTTTTATTACTAAAATCACTTGACAAATAAAAAAGGGTCAAATATAACAACCATAAAAATTTGATGGCCAAAACCCAAATACCTATCATGTACCTAAGAGTTTAAAATCATGTACCTAAAATTTCATGTACCTAAAATTTTCCCAAATACTCTCATTTTCTTTTTTTTGTTTTTCTTTTAATTTATCACTTATAAAAGGGGCACAAATGAAATTCCAAGGCATTAACAGAAAACTAACGGACGTTTCGCCTAGGAACCAAATGTGTTACGTGAATCCAAATCTTTAACTAAGCGTGTAATTTTTCATTTTAGGGACGGGAAATGAAATAAAAGTAAACTTCAGGTGCCATCCTTGTAGTTTACTCTTATTTTGAT
The DNA here is from genome assembly GCA_018326385.1 of Flaveria bidentis. NCBI lineage: Eukaryota > Viridiplantae > Streptophyta > Magnoliopsida > Asterales > Asteraceae > Flaveria > Flaveria bidentis. The sequence continues at coordinate 1,953 of BJCM01062615.1, read as the reverse complement.
TTGCAGTAATAATGTTAATTTAATAAACTAGTTTTATCCCACCAAGCGTTACGGCAAGATTCACTTTGTCTCTCAAGTCATAAGCTAGATATGCCTTAATATTGTTATGTTAATTTATAGAGGAGGAATCTTAAAAAAAACCATAATATTATGTGAAAATTAGAGAAACAATTGAAATCGATCACGTAATATATAATTTTTTTTTATTACTATCCTTTATATTTGTGTGTGTATATATAAATAAGAGTATGGATTAAATGAAAAACCGTAGCATTGTTTTACATATACGTCATATAGGTTACGTATACGTAACCATTTTTCATTTAACATAATGTTACATATACATAAGACTTTTCACTCTTGTATTTATGTTAAACATATATGTAACAAATACTTCAATACCCTTTTTAATAATTAAAATAACAGAAAATTATGAATTATGTTATTAGTTTTCGTGATTTTCTTTTGTTTTCACATAATTATTGGTTTTCTCATAAACCATCCCCTATGTATGTATATATGAAGATATGTTATAGGCAATTCATATTTCATAAGTCATTGTTTTGTTAATTTTAGTCCATTTTATACAATCACGACAAAAATGCATGATTAATTTTAATAAAAATATGTACATATATATTTTTCCGTCCAAAGCTACCTACATTTTTACAAAACACATGAATGTATACATATGTTAGTATATCTTTAATAAAACTTTACAAAAACTAGATTTTTTCTTAATAATCATCTATAAAATCTTGCATGACCCACCATCCTACATATTACTATACATACACATTATCTATATTGTCAACATCCTTAGATTTCCTCATTTTCTGACCGCACCAAATCACTATCATACTCCTCCATTTGAGTGGTTTTGCACATGTTCTTAAACCTTAATCAATTTCTTTGACTACAAATGGTAGGTACCCTTCTTTTCTCACTATAAATGGAGTCCTTAGTAGCAAGAAATACTTGCACCAACACAATATACTCTTCTATCCCTCTCATTCTTAAGTTTTCCATCTCTAAACCCAAACCCACCAATACACTCTCCAACATTTGAAGTTTCAATGCATTTGTGCAAGAACATTCAAGTTTATATTTATCTCCCCTTTTGGTAAGTCAACACTTGAAGTTTCAATGCATTTGTGCAGAACATTCGAGTTTCATCTTTATATCCCCTTTTGGTAAGCTACTATTTTGGGAACTATGTATCAACACATACATATTTACATCATCATAGTTTATATAACATGCACTATACCTATTTATTCTAACACATTTCATCCAAACAATGCATAGAAAATTCATACATATAGACACACACTTTTTGTCACATAAAATAACACTTATATGACGGAGTTCTTCATATCCCTTCATACGCTTCATGTTGAAGGATTGATGGTTTGTAAATTATAAGATCATAGTGTGACACACTTGGCATGTTCAAGGTAGTGTCCCATAATACAAGAAAACACACAAACCAAATCATTAACATGTAAATCATAACAAGTGTTAATAACAATATATAATTGTATATGGTCTCACAGACACATATTGGTATCATATGCTTAAAGGCCTTCACTATGTGGGTTGTTAAAGACCTATAACATGAAAGACATATAGAACAAGAGCTAACCCGAGATGTTTGGACTATTGGACTAATAATTAGTTTATATATATTAATCATCAAATGAAATAATATTATTCATAAGAGTCACATGTATTCATATATTTGTATTTATTATTCTATTTTATGAAACACTGTTTTTCTTGATGTGTTAGTTGCAATTGGTGTAGTACATATACGATAAACTATCTTATAAAACATTTAAATTGAAATACGTTGGAAACCGTCGTAATAATTTTCTTTATCAAGGAAGTCGTTTATGCTTTCACAAGAAGTTTATATCAAAAAGATTATATATATATATATATATATATATA
>BJCM01062614.1:0-12509 GCA_018326385.1 Flaveria bidentis | reverse complement strand
ATGCATAATACATACGGGTAACATACATAAACTTTGTAAAAACCATTTTAATACATTTTCAACCCCAAAGATAGTTTAAAACAAGTAAAAAACCAGGGTCTAGAAACTCACCTGGTGCAACTTGGGTATATCTTCCTTTCTAACCCGCTTGCAAATGAGTTCAAACACCTAAAAACAACCCCAAACACACACACCCGAACACATACACAAACATATAAGCACATAAACTTATAACCGGGATAAAACCCGTCATAAACTTATAACAACCCCAAAAATCATTACTTAGTTCATGTTAAAATATTTTGTGAAGTATTATTCTTGAAACGGTAAAACATCATTTTTAACTTGAAAGACCTTTTGGATGAAGATATTTACATGTCATCTAATAAATGGATGAACATGATAAACAAAATAAGATATGTAAACAAGAAGAGAGTGTTATTACTTAAATAGAAAAAGAAAGATGGAAATGATGTTGTTGGGTGTTTGGAAACTTCAAGATCACTTGGTATTCAACAATGACTCTTGAATCATCAAAGATTTGTAGAAGACAAAACAGAAATAAGATGTGGTGGTTATGGGGGTGTCTTGGCCGAAAATTTAGAGGTGATGAGGAAGAGATGTTGGGTGGTGGTGGTGTATAATGCACACTTATAAGGCAAAGTCATGCATTAGGTCCACCTCTTTGGTGTCTTGCAAGACACATATGGTCAAATGGATGAAAGATGAAGGTGGCCATTCATGGAAGGGCAACATGATGCTTTAAACCATGTAAAAGTTGTTACACAAAAATAGCAAGTATTGAGCTTCACAAAAGGCAAGCTTGTCTTGTGAGGATTTGACATGGGAAGAAGAAGAAAAGAAAGGTGAGGGGCAAAGGGGACGGTTATGGGGGTGGGAAATGGGTTGATTTTTAAGTTTTTGTATAGTATGTGGTATTTGGGTGGTTTTTTGTTGTATTATAGTAATTTATATATATTTAAATATTTTTACTCTTTACTTTTTAAAATACATTAAAATTTTATTAGTACTTGTATAATATCATATTGTTTAATATATATGGTATGTTAATGATACATCATCTATTTAGTAGTTGCGTTAAAAAGATTCGTTCCAGGTAAAATATCAATTTACGCGATTAGGTGTAATTAAATTTGAGTTTTTCCAATGTATTTAATTTGGAATCTAAAATGCTTTGAAACAATAGAATCTAAAATACTTTGAAACACATTAAAGTATTTATTAGTACACATATATTAATTATCATTAACGTTTGTGTGTGTGCCGGTTGTATTGCGTGTAAAAATGGTAATTACGCCGAATCACCGATGCATGAAATGTAATGCATGAAATTTTGCAATGCATAAAACGAATTCAATAATTGGAATTCCATTGAAAATCTAGTATTTGGTTGTCACATACTCCCCATGTTAGAAAGAATTTCATCTCGAAATTCAATTAGGGTTGTGTGCAGATGCAAGGGTTTCAAACAAGTAAGGGTAGTTGAGCTTCATTTGGTGTTCGTGTTCCCAAGTAAATTCGGGTCCTCTTCTGGAATTCCATCGGACCTTCACTAAAGGAATGTGGCTTCGTTTCATCTTCTTTACCTCTCGATCTAGGATCTCCATGGGTTTCTCAATAAAATGAAGTTGTTCATCAATCTGAACCTCATCGAGCGGTATAACCAGGGTTTCATCCGACAGACACTTCTTTAGATTTGACAAGTGGAAAGTGTCATGAACACTACTAATTTCTTGAGGAAGTCTGAGCTTGTAAGCTACCAGACCAATCCTTGCTAGGATTTCAAATGGTCCAATGTATCTAGGGTTTAGCTTTCCACGTTTGCCAAAGCGAATGACTCCTTTCCATGGTGAGACTTTAAGTAGAACCTTATCTCCCACTTGGAATTCCATTGGTTTACGTCTCACGTCAGTGCAGCTTTTCTAACGGTCACGCGCGGCTTTGAGTTGGTTCTGAATCTGAGTGATCTTTTTCGTGGTCTCGTGTATGATCTTAGGACCATTGAGTTGACTGTCGCCAATCTCTGTCCAACACAGTGGTGATTGACACTTCCTTCCGTATAGTGCTTAAAATAGTCCAGCTTTGATACTGGTGTGATAACTATTATTGCAAGAAAAATCAGCTAAGGGTAGATAAGTATCCCAACGGTTTCCAAAGTCTATCACATAAGCTCTAAGAATGTCTTCTAATGTCTGAATGGTACGTTCGCTCTGACCATCTGTTTGAGGGTGGTATGCGGTACTCATATCCAACCGTGTACCCAAGGCCTTTTGTAATGATTGCCGAAATCTTGAGGTAAATCGACTGTCTCAATCAGAGATAATGGAGATCGTTACTCAATGTCTTGAAACAACCTTCTTGAGATAACCCCTCGTCAACCTTTCCATTTTATCAGTTTCCTTAATTGGTAGAAAGTGAGTAGACTTTGTTAGTCAATCCATAATTACCCAAATCGTATCACAACCGGTGGATGTCTTGGGTAGTTTTATGATGAAGTCCATGAAGATCCGCTCCATTTCCATTATGTAATCTCTAGTTGGTGCAGTAATCTTGATGGTTTCTGATACTCCACCTTAACCATTGAACACATGAGGCACTTGCTCTCATAGGTGGCTATGTCAGCTTTCATGTTCGGCCACCAATATAACTCCTTTAGATCCTGATACATCTTATCAGAGCCCGGATGGATGGAGTATCTTGATTTGTGTGCCTCGTTCATCACAAGTTCCCTTAAGTTCCCATAATTTGGTACCCAAATTCAGTTAATAAATTATCAAGCTTCATCAGACTTGATCTCAAATTTCTTATCCATGCCACAGAGAGATTCATTTTTCAATTATGTTCTTTTAGTGCTTCAGATTGTGCATCACGAACTTGAGTAGTTAGACTCAGATGAATCGTTATTTCCAACACTCGTACCCATAAAGTTTTGGTTCGTTCTTTCCTTCTCATAGCGTCAGCTACAACATTCGCTTTTCCAGATTCATAATGAATCCATAGTCATAATCGTTTAGTAACTCGACCCACCTGCGTTGTCTCATGTTTAGTTCCTTCTGATCGAAGATGTGCTAAAGGATTTTGTGATCGGTGAATATAGTATACTTGGTGCAATACAGGTAGTGTCGCTAAATCTTTAGTGCAAATTCAACAGCTCCCAATTCAATTTCGTGAGTGGTGTAGTTTTTCTCATGCACTTTTAATTGTTGTGATGCGTAAGCAATAACTTTGTCGTGTTGCATCAGGACACATCCTAGTCCTTGTCGTGATGCGTCGTAGTACACCACAAAGTCATCGTTTCCCTCTAGTAGAGACAAAATTGACACGAAACATAGTTTCTTCTTTAACAATTGGAACGCTGCTTCTTGCTTATCACTACAATCAAATTTCTTGTCTTTTTGAGTCAAGGTTGTCAATGGTTGGGCTATTTTGGAGAAATTTTCGATAAAGCGTCGGTAATAACCTGCCAAACCTAGGAATTATCGCACCTCGATCGTGTCTTAGGTGCTTCCAAGTTTTTAATAGCTTCTATCTTGGATGGGTCAACATGTATTCCCTTCTCGTTAACCACATGCCCGAGATATTGCACTTCTCGGATCTAGAAGTCGCATTTTGAGAATTTCACGTATAATTTCTCGTTCTTGAGTGGTTCCAAGATTAACCTTAAATGTTTTTCATGCTCATCTTTGGTTCGTGAATATATTAGAATGTCATCGATGAAGACGATCACGAATTTTTCCAAAATTCTATTCATGAGATCCATGAATACAACTGGTGCATTTAAAAACCCAAATGGCATGACCATAAACTCAAAATGGTAATAACGATTTCAAAATGTGGTCTTAGGGATGTCTTCCTCTTGGATTCGTAATTGGTGATATCCCGAACGTAATTCAATCTTCGAGTAGTAACTAGATCCCTAAAGTTGGTCGAATAAGTCATCGATTCGAGGGAGAGGGTACCGGTTCTTAATGGTGAGTTTGTTTAACTCCTGGTAGTCGATGTACATTCTAAAAGATTCATCCTTCTTCTTAACAAATAAAACCGGGACTCCCTAGGGTGAGAAACTTGATCTTATGAATCCTTTATCCAACAATTCATGTAATTGATTAGACAACCCTTGCATCTCTGATGGTGCTAGTCGGTATAAAGATAGTGCTACTGGAGCAGCTCTAGGTACCAGGTCAATTCAAATTTGGCATGCCTTTGAGGTGGAAGTCCGGGCAAGTCTTCAGGAAAGACTTCCAGATAGTCTCGCATGATGGGTATATCCTCGATTCTTTTCTCTTCGGTTTTCTTCTCCACTACGTGTGCCAAGATTGCATGATAGCCCTTTCGTAAGTACTTCCGAGCCTTCATACATGAAATGATCCTTAACACCGTACCATACTTTTCTCCTTGAATCGATATGGTCTCTCCACTCGGAAGTGGAATGCAACCGATCTTCTCACAACAAATGATTTCCGCTTGGTTTTCTAATAACCAATCCATGCCAATAACAATGTCAAAACTCCCTAGGGTTACAGGTAGCAAATCTATATTGAACGTGTGATCCGCCAAGCTGAGAGTGCATCCTTGTATGATCTTGTCGGTTTCGATCAACTTACAATCAGCTAACTCTATTGTATACTTAGAAGTCAAACGGTTAGGAGTAATTTCTAGCAATGGACTAAATTCACTAGACACAAAACTCCTATCAGCACCCGTATCAAATAGGATTGATGCATAGAGATTATTTACAATAAACGTACCCGTAACAATGTTCGGGTCCTGTCGAGCTCCTCTAGCTCCAATCACAAAAGCTCGACCACTGCGTTGTTTCCACCAGTTTGCTTCAAGTTAGGACAATCCTTGCGAAAATGTTCGGTAACACCACATTCGAAGCACACACGATTGTTTCCTATTTTAGGAGCAGGGTTGGGCTTTGGGCAGTCCTTAGTTGCATGACCAAAACGTATGCACTTCTGGCACATGGAATCTCCACATGCACCTAGGTGATGAAAGTTACACTTATTGCACTTAGGTAGGTTTCAAGCATACCCACCTTTTGCCTTCTTCTTAGATGGGCCAGCAGTGAAAGCCCGAACAACCTCTTGTTTGTTTTGGTTTTGGTGTGAAGCATTTCGACCATGATTGTTGTCCCACTTCCTATTATTGTCATAGTTCTTTTCCACTACCGCCTTCTTCACAAACGCTTCCTGACGTATAGCTTGATCAGTTAGGTCATGAGTAATCCTGACAGCCTCTTGGATGGTGGCTGGCTTGGATGAGGTCACCATGCTCTTAATATGGGCTGCAAGGCCCCAAATGTACCTTTCCACATGCTTGTACTCAGGGTTAACCATGTAAGGGTATAGACAAGCAAGGTCATGAAATTGGGTGGTGTAGCTAGTAACTTCTGCACCCTTCATGATGTCGTTCCAAATTTCAAGCTCAAGTTTTTGCAATTCATTCCAGGGGCAATATTCATTAGTCAACATTTGTTTCAACTCCTCCCAAGTGATTTGATAGGCAACATCAATACCCAAAGTTTGGGCATGAGCATTCCACCAAGTGAGTGCTTGACCTTCAAAGGTATAGGGGGCAATTTCAATTTATTTTCCTCGGAGCAATTACTGATTCACTGAACGGACTCCATCTTCTCTATCCAACGGACCAAACCAACAGCTCCTTCATTACCACAAAAGTTAAACGGTTTATAGTTCTGAAACGTCTTGTAGGAGCAACCATTGTTGTTGGCATCAGGTCATGTGTTGTAGGTTTAATCATATTACTAATAATTAAACATTAACAACGACCTTTGTATCTCAGGTCTTTAGCTACGCCAGACATTATAATGCCTCCTGCGCCACTGGCATTGCCTCCATTCACTTCAGATCCTCTTGCACTACGATTCACCTCGTGATGTGCGATTGCATCCGCCACTCGTTGCGCCACAAGCAGTTTGATAGCCTCTACTGTTATGGGAGTACCACTTCCCATATTGGTTCAGATGTTTCTCCTTCACGGTGGCATGTTTCTTCAAATCATAATGATAAGTAAGATAAGACAATATGTAATAATGTCAAACACATGTGCACCAAAAGTAAACAATCATAACAACCAAGTGACCACGTAATATATAAAAGATAACATAAATTAATAATAAATTGTAAGAACTATAAAGTATTCCCAGAGTACATACTCCTACAACAAGTTATTATCCAATATTACGTGAGCACAGCCCGCTCACGATAGGCAATCAATAGAATAAATGAGTGAATGCGCCTGTCTGCACAGCCTACATATGGCTACTAATGTAGTAGAGGACTCCAGGCACTCTTCCATCACCATCACTCTTTCTTCAGCCATAGTGGCGCATTGCTCTGCTTGGGTAGCTCTCTACTCTACTGCCTCCACTCTGCGTCATAAATGACATGTCCTCTTGTACTCTTGTGAGTCGGTCACGCAACGTGTGTAATGCCTGATCAGCGAGGTATCTGCTCACCTTGATCGCTAGTAATCGGCACTCCACGTCCTCCATGTCAAAGGTCTCCTGAACTCCTGCAAGTTCGGTAGGTATCTCATGAAGCTGTTGATAGTGCCTCACAGATCGTGCCATGAGAAGAGGCACAGTGAGCTCCACAGGCTCCTATGTGAGGGGAATCGGATGTGGGGCACGTGACGACTCACCTACCTCGAAGGTGGAGGGAATACCCTCGGTGTCTCTTCACTCGTCCAGTCAGCTAGGCATTCACTCCCACCGATGAACGTTGATTCTACACCTTTTGGGCGCAGGCTCAAGCTCAACGGTACAATCTCAGACGAGTGTGGCAGGATGGATCGGAATATGAACCCGCTTCCTCGGAGTGTGTGCAAGAATCACACTCATAGGGAGAGCCCGATAGCCATGGTAAGAAGGCGGTGGTACACCCGGACCAAAGATACGGTGGGTGTCCACAGCCACCGGCTCAGGACTAGCAGCTATAGGGGTGGGGTCGGCAGGCCCGGGAGCGAGGTGGAGGGGGTCAGGGTCTACTAGAAGAGTCGGGTCAGAAGGCTGAGGAATCGGGTCAATGGGCTGGGTAACAGGATCAATAGGGTAAGAGGTGGGGTCACTGGGCTGGGGAATGGCCTTGGAGGACTCCGGGTTGGATTCGACCGGGTCGGTATCGGCTGTCTGGGAAACTAAGTCAATAGACTCGGAATCTAGGTCAACTATCTCGGTGTTAGCAAGACGAGGGGTGGGATCTGTGGCCTCGGGAGTGGGGTCAACTGGTCGAGGATCGGTAGTCACCGGGGCAAACCCCAGGGAAGGATCAACAAAGATGTGAGACATGGTCAGTGGAATGGCTATCGGGATATTTAGGCTGATGATACGCACGACTCCTGGAATGAGCTCCTCTAGGAGGTCGGCATGAATCTCAGTTGTCGACACCCACCAATACGTACCAGGAGGGGGAGGGGGTAACCCATAATATCAGGTCATGGTTAAAATCCTAGTGGTGTCAGGAATGGGGTGCGGAGTGGGAGCGAGGATAGGAGTAAGAGAAAGTGCATGGATCTCGACCTCAATGGGGCCAGTAGGCTGGAGCACGGCATCGGATGTAGGGGTCAGGATGGCTGATGTAGATCCTGCGGATGAGGTTAGAGATGTCGGCTTATTCTCCTCATCTGAGTCAAAAACATATATTGGCATCGATGCAGATGACATCTCTATGACAAGGCAACACACAAGTACAATTTATATAAGATAGGTTAATGTATAAAGCGTTAAATACATGTAATGAACTACATTTATAGTCCAGGTCCACTAAATGCAATCTAATTCCCTATGACCAATGGCTCTGATACCAATTTGTCACACCCCCAACCACGGCGGTTTCCCACACGGCGTGATTGTCATGAAAACCATAGTCATTGATCGACCACTATATGATTTGGTAAACATATGTTACCAATAAGTTTAAAAATACAAAGTTGTTTTCAGAGTTGAATTGCGGTAGTAGAACAAACGTAATTGTTTTCAAAATATGACAAATACAACAATAAAAGTCTCAAACAACATGAATGGTCCTAAATGTGATGTGGCGCAAGCTAGTTTAACTTGATGCAATGTTAATTGCCTGAGAAAACATGCATGAAATATGTCAACACAAAGTTAGTGAGTTCACAGGTTTTAAAGTAATAGTAAACAATGTAATGGACCACAAGTCTTTTCATGATTTGATTGTCGATCATACAATACTAAAATATTATATAAGCACCGCAACTGAAGCTAAACTGTAACTATAATAAATTGCCCCTTTCCATGCCTACCGTAAGCATGGGGTGAACAGGCTAATAATGCACCCATTTAGACCTCCAGTGAAGGTTAGGGAAATTAACCCGGGCAGGGGTAGTCAAACCCAATAGTACTATACAAGATTACCTTGCTTTGGGAAATAAACTAACGGTTCGATAATAGGGGACTTCATACGGTAAGTAAACAACTTATATAACATGTGAAATAATTGATAAGTAAATGTGTACAAGAAAATAGTAATGTGCATGCAATCTCCCCAAAACGAAAATAAGTACAAATAGAGCCGTGAAACTCACCTGTCAAGTGAGTGATTAAGCTCAGAAATGGAAGTATCCAAGTGATCGAGAAAATCCAACCTAAGTTCGCCCTAGAATAATTAAGGCAACTTATGTTTAAGTATTTGCTCCTACGTGTAATGTGAGCATGTAACTATTTCATCCACACACTTGGTAACAAAGTGTTTGAATCGACGATCCGTTGGTGACACAAAATGAATATTTGTGAAATATATATATAACTAAAAAATGTCAATAAATTATACTTCACTTGAAAGTGTTCATAAAAAAACATTTGCATCTTAAAGTTAACATACTATATGGGCAATTAAATATCGTTTCGTCTCGACCCAAGACGTGATTTGAGTGTTTAGTAATTACTTATGTAATTTACATATGAAATTACAGAAGCTATGGTTTTGAAATAATCTTATTTTCTTAAGTACAATAATATTTATATTATATTATTTTATTTGCAAATTTTGAAATCTTAACATCCAAGTAAAATCATTAGTTTCCATGTTTTACAATCCATGTATAAATATATATATTTGTCCATGAAATAATTATTTAATTATTTTCTTAGTAGTATTATTCTTTTATTTTGTCTAGTTCTTGTATTAAATTAGGGTCCTTTTAATTTATTACGTAACTTTAGTATATTATAAAATAAATCTTTTTAATAAATTAATTAGTTAATTTACTAACCTGTCTTAACCCATCTTTTAAGTAACTTAGTAACTAATATTATAATGTCTATAAATTTATATTTTGAGTATCATGTCAAATTAGAAACAAAATCATGTGTCATCTTTGTTAAAAGTCATCTACTAACCATTTTTCTTAAACTAACATAATATTGTTGGTCCATTTGATTGTATTACAGTGCAAATGAGATGAAGAATCTTTTAATATCAAACATACAAACCATACACGATGAACATAGAAGATTGAATACAATAAGAACTCATTAAAATAAGACAATGAACATCATAACAATCAATAGCATCAAGCACAATGATATTATTAGTAATAACTATTTTGAAAAGGTAACTTGCAACAATGATTCACGATTAGGGTTTTGCAAGCTTACCCAACAATGAAAAAGATTAAATCTATATATAGCAGTCGTAGTTTCGCAGACAGTTTTGCTGTCAGCGAAACTATACTGCCGAAACTATAGTTTCCCCCGACAGAAACAGTAGTTTCGCCAGGCTAACTAATCAGCTGACTGCGCTCATAGTTTCGCTGGACTGCAAAACTACATAAAACTAAATACATACAAAAGGAAACTAAAAAAAGACCTATTACAATCAAAAGTAAATAATCTAAACTAAGGTGAGTCCAACCTATACATGATCTTCAATACACCCCCTAGGTTGTAACTCACCACCTTCACCCGTCTTGATGTGTCTTTTCAGCTCCATTGTCCTTTGTTGCCTTTGACTAATCTTCGGTGCCTCCTGCAACAACTTCCTCGAAGGCTTCAGCACCTGATTCTCCATGGTTTCCTCCTACTTCACGAGCCCCTTCGGGATGTGCACTTGCTTGCTCAAACTGCTTGGCCAAATCCTGTATATCCATGTTTAGGTCATCTTGAGCCCTTACTCTCTCAGCTAATCTCTTCACCTTTGCCCTAAAACCTCTGATCTTGTTTGCTACAATCATAAAGAGACTAGCTTCTTTCTCGTTTCCTCACCTACACCTGCTTTGATATGATTCTCGCAAAGAATCAACAGGTCTTCATCACAAAAACTAAAGAGTTCCATTGGATCAAAAACTTTGATCTCAGCACCATTCTTCACTCTGATGATTGCCTCCCCCGTATTATTATCATAAAACCACTTTTCAAAGCTCTGTACTCGTTGGGGAAGGGGATCTGCCAATCTGACCTTATTCACAATCCTTGGGGGTTTCACCCTTAGTACAATTCTTCCCTTACCGATCTCCCAATCCTTGTCTCTCTTTGAGTGTTTCCTCTCAGCCTTCATGTAACCAAAAGACTCAAAATTGTCATTTAGCCCATTCTGAATTTCTTTCTATAACAGAGAGGCTCGTTCACTTAGATTTGCCTTCAGTAATGGTAGAGTCGCCAGTCGCCTTAGATCCCATTTAGGCAAGGTCTTGAAAGCCTTCCTTTTATGCAAGTAGCTGATTCCACCCCCTCTCCTCTTTATCATGAACATTTTAAGGTTGGGATTATAGCACCAACTTATAATCCGCTTGTCAGCCTCTTTCCTACTCAACCCTTCCATGTGTTGGAAAAAGGGAGTTAGTTCTTCTACCTCTTTCTCCTTAACAAATCACTCATCTTTATCCATCTCAAATACATCTTCATCAAGCTCTCCTTTCTAGGCTACATAAATTAATGGCCTCTTATCAACTTCATAGAACTCAGGTTCAGAATCATAGTCTACAAGTTGTTCATCATCCTCTTCTTCATCAACTAGTATCTTTTCTTTCTCACCATCTCGGTCCACCGACTTCTCCCTCACCACTTCTTCTTCAACCAGATCCTTCTCGACATCAAGTCCCATGTTTATAAACCCAACCTCCAGAATTTCCTCTTCATTCTCCTTTCCTGCATCTTCATTTCTTACTTCATAATCTTCAGCATCAGCAGTTGCTGCACCAAATGTGCCCTCTCCTGCCTTGAATGAAGTACCCACGTTCAGGAACGGGTACTTTGATGTATTAGTCAAATCATCTAACTCAGATTGAGTTAGTTGATTAGGAAGGCCGACAGTAGCTTTCAGTTAGGCAATCTCCACAAACAACTTCTTCAGCAGACAGTTTTGATCAACAAACATCTTCTTCATTCCCTCTATCATCTCATCTTTTTGCTTCTCCCGTATCTCTTGGTTGGTGAGCTTCGTCTTTATCATACTCAGTTCATTTGCTAGAGAACTATTAAGATTACGGATCATATCTTCATCTAAATCTCCTCTTTCTTCCCTCCTTTGAGTGTCAGTGAATGCTTGATGTCTCTGTTTAGTTCTCCTCTCTGACTCTGCTATATCAATTTTCTTCTTCGATCTCTTCTCCTTTTCTATCTGTATCTCTTCAGCTCTTTTATTTACTTCTTCTTCAAAATCATAATCTTTCTCTTTAGCATATCTCTTTATCTTCTTGGTTGTATCAAATTGTTGTGCCCTGGTTTCTTCAGCTCTTTTATTCTCAGATTCATCCACCCGTCTAATGTAGTTCCGTCTCTCCGGTGGGTACATGTTTTCCCAGATATGGGTAATCTTCCCACTAAAATCATGGCGAATAGCACAACAGTCAGCAAAGATACGGGGATTCATTTGTACCAGCCTTTTCACTTCCCCATGTTTTGGCACATTTGGTACTAGGTCGTCAAAGATCATTTGAAGAAATCGAGGATACAACAGCCATTTATCCTTCTTCAAGGCTATCACATTCGTTGCCATGCAGGCGAATATCAGTCTAGCTATATCTGCCTTCTCTCCTTTGCAGCACAACACTATTGCTTTTGCCCAGTCAATGTTTAGCCCGTCTGATCCACCTTTGTGGTGATCTAGACACATTATGAAGACGTGAGCAATAAATCTCCATTCCTTGGAGACAAATGACTTCTTGATCTCCTTTCAGGAACCAAAAGCTGGCCCCTCATAACCTATGCTTCTGAATGCTTCGAATACCTTTGTATAAGACATAGAAACCTCTTCACTAGAATCCTCCTCTAGCCTCAGAATCCTCGAAACTGTCTCTGCAGTAATGGTCACCTCATGCTCTAAGACTTTGGCTGTAATTCTTTGAGTATTTCCTTGTGTATCATATTCAGTAGATCTCTAGAAATCTCTGATGTGAAGGTCATATATGGTGGTGGAATGAGAAATAGTGTAAGCTACAAGAGATCTCTGCAACCACCGAATACAATCTCTGAACCCGACAGCTTTAGGATGTGTATC
>BJCM01062611.1:0-25205 GCA_018326385.1 Flaveria bidentis | reverse complement strand
CTTTATGCAAATATTGACATCACTTGTCTGTCAAAAGAAACTTTGGAGAAGATGAATTCTATGGAGATCAAAACTAATGAATCAAAACCTGAACAAAGCATTCTTGCCAAAAAGTTCAAGTCAGCCATTGTTAATGCTTTGAAGGAACAAGAGCTATACAAGAAAAAGCCAATGTTCAAAATCAAAGAAGAGCCTGAGGATTGAATATGAAAGATAAAATATTGAAGATGAAAGATTGAAGATTAAAGACAAAGACTGATGATAGAGACTGATGCTGAAAAGACAAAGATTGAAGACTGAAGACAATGTAAATCTTAGGGGGAGTATTGTTAGAACCCTTGAAAGATTAACATTTAGTCTTTTATTGTAATATTTTATACTTTGTACTAGTATAGGGACTAGTTGTATAAATTGTTAGTTCCTTAGTTGCTAGTATAAATAGCTTAGACTAGAGAGTTAGTTAAAAAGGTGGTTGCTAAGTAGTTGTTGAGAGTTTGTTTAGAATTGTTAACTGCTTTCTTACTCTTGTAATTGTCTTAGCTATATCAATGAACTGTGAATTTGTTGATATTACTTGAATTGATTACAATTGTTTGTGTTTCTATTGAATTGTTTACATAAATCATTACAGATTGTCTCAATTGATCCTATCATTGTGGATCAACAAAACCATCATACTAAACCATATGGACAGTCTCTTCGAGATGTCCATTAAGAAAAGCAGTTTTGACATCCATCTGCCGAATCTTATAATCATAATATGCAGCTATGGTAAATAATATCCTAATTGACTTTAGCATTGCCACATGCGAGAAAGTTTCACCATAATCAACCCCTTGAGTTTCAGTGAAACCTTTTGCTACAAGTCTTGCTTTGTAACTCTCCAAGTTTCCATGCATATCCATTTTCTTCTTGAAAACCCACTTGCATCCAGCCAGTTTGGAGTTAAGTGGAGGGTCAACCAATTCCCAAACTTGGTTGTCATACATGGATTGCATCTCTATGTTCATGGCTTCCAGCCATTTGTCATAATCCGAATTGGAAATTGCATCATGGTATGTAGTTAGCTCATCGGAGTCAACCACATAGCATCCATTCATGAAAATTCCATATCTTTCAGGTGGAATGCTAACTCTAACTCATCTGCGAACGTTTTGTGTGTATTGATCAACCTCTTGATCATCATCAACAACTTCCTCTTGATTGCTATTGTCAACCAAACGTGTATGGGCTTGTGGATCTTGATCCTCCTTAAATTCCACTGTTCTATATGTTATTCATTCCATAAGGAACTTCGCTTCCAAGAACTCAGCCTTTTGAGCAATAAATACTTTGTGCTCTTTTGGATCAAAGAAGTAGTATCCCATACATTCTTTGGGATATTCAACAAATATACACTTAGTGGATTGACTTTCCAACTTGTTTTAGGTGTTTAGCTTAACATAAGCTTCACAACCCCATACTTTAAAATATGATAGCGATCGAGCTCTTCCATGCCATGTTTCAAAGGGTGTCGAATCCAATTTCTTGGACGGGGTCATATTCAAAAATACGAGCAGCGGAGAGCAATGCAAAACCCCAAAATGTTAGAGGTAGTGAGCTTATAGCCATTATAGATCGAACCATTTCCAATAGGGTTCGATTTATCCTTTCAGACACACCATTATGTTGTGGTGATCTGAGTGGAATAAGTTGTGAGACAATCCCACATTTTCTTCGACGGTCCTCAAAGGCCTCACTAAGGTATTCACCTCCTCTATCTTAACGAAGAACTTTGATAGTTTTATTAAGTTGATTTTCTACTTCATTCTTGAAGATTTTGAACATTTCAAAAGCTTCATATTTATGTTTCATCAAGTACACATAACCATAGTGACTGTAATCATGGGTATAGGTAATGAAGTATCTTTCACCATTTCTTGTCATTGTCTTAAAAGGACCACATACATCCGAATCTATGATTCCCAATAAGTCTTTTGCACTCTCATTAGTACCACTAAAGGGTGACTTGGTCATCTTACCTAGTAAAAAAGATTCACACTTATCAAATGAACCATTTTCATTTGTTTTCAAAAGACTATTCTTTTGTAGTGTTTGAATCTGAGTCTTCTTTATGTGACCAAGACGATAATGCCAAAGATAAGAATCACATAAACCCATTTTAAGTTTCTTGGTGATTGATTGGTATAATGAGTTATTATTGGATGAATCATCATGAACCAATTCATAGTTACCATTAAAAGGAATAGCCTTGAAATAAAATACATCATCCGTACAAACATGAATACCATTGTTAACAAACTTTAATTCATAACCACATTGTTTTAAAAGGGAAACAAATATTATGTTCCTAGTCAAACTAGGAGTATACAAAATGTTTTTAAGAACAACATCCAAACCATTTGAAAGTTTCAAAATATAGTCTCCTTGGGCTTCGACATGAACTTTTGCTCCGTTGCCTATGTCGAGACTTGTGTCTCCCTTCTTGAAGTGCTTATTTCTTTTAAACCCCTGCAACAAATTGCAAATGTGAGTTCCACATCTGGTATCCTATACTTATGTGTTTGAAGAAATAACATTTAAACCAATATGAATCATGAAATTTGTACCTGAGGTTTGCCAAGCATCCCTCTTGTTTCTCAACTCTTTGAGATAGGTTGGACAATTCCTTTTCCAATGTCCTATCTCACTACACTCAAAGCATGGATCATTCGTCGTTACCTTAGACTTCTTTTCCTTAGGCTTTGGAGGATCCGCTTTAGCCTTTCCCTTCCTTTTTCTTTAGACGTACCCTTTTCCTTTGGCAACACTTGCTTTGGGATCGGGTTATGGCCTTTTCTGTTTCCTCCCTCATTGATCGAGAGAACAGGTAGAACCTTTCTATCCATCCCTGCCTTAGCTGTTTTGAGCATTGCGTGAAGCTCACCAATGCTCTTGTCCCACCCGTTCATATTGTAATTCATTATGAACGTCTCAAACCTTCTGGTCAGGCCATTAAGTATCAAATCCGTGCCCAACTCCATTGAGATGGGGCAATTAAGCCTCTCGAGGCGATCAACGTGGCTTTTCATCTTAAGAACATGAGTTGATACCGATTGGGTTTCTTCCATGCGACATGCGTGAAGCGCTTGAACCGTTTCGAAGTGCTCTACCCTTGCTTGTTAATGGAATATTTTCTTCAATAGGGTAATCATGTCATATGCCCCATGATGCTCCAAGTCCTTTTGGAGTTCAGGAATCATAGTTCCCAATATGAGGCAGGAAACCTGCATGGAATCCTCAGTGTACTGAAGCCAATCGTTATAGGCCTCAACATCCTCGGGGTGGGGTTGGTCAGGTTTGGGATCATGAAGGACATAGGCCTTTTTCTCTTTTTTGAGAACAATTCTCATGTTTCGAAACCAGTCCATAAAGTTATTATGGTTAAGATGATCCCTCTCTAAGATGGTTCTTAGCGATAGGGTATGGACGGTCGGGATGGTAGCATTATTGTTTGCGGCCATTTCTACAAAATTTTGAAAGTTCATATTTATATTTATGAAAAATTACATTTTAATCACTAATACCCTTTTCATGTCTCATAAACAATTAATAATTAAAATCTAGATTCCAACGTTACATTTAAATGACGGTTAGGTGACCTTTATCCCGTTATTTAAACTAACAATGTAGTCAACATTTAACAAGTGCAACTTATTGCCACTTCTAGCCTTATGGGATTGGTTTAACATCTTATGTTTAGTTGCCATGTAAAATCCCATCAACACCTGCACGCCATGCTTCAGTGACCCTATGCACATGGTTTCCAATTCAATTCGTCCTACTTACACACAAGTGTGAGTTTATACATACAAGTGGTTAGGTGACCTTTATCCCACCAATACGTTAAGCCCACCTCAAACACACAAGTTCCCTAAAAGGGGTTAGGTGACCTTTATCCCACAAATAGTTCTCAAGTGATTAGAGGCTCGTGTAAAAGGATGGTATTAAACTTGTTTCCAAAGGGATTTGATTTTTCATTAATTCTAGTTTTGAAAACTCTATGTACCTTGTATATGCATGCTTTCAAATACATAGTACCATAGGGTTCTCTTTTTAGTAAAACCCCTTTTATTAGAATCATTAATCCTTTTAATAACCTTTTATTAGTCACATAATGATTAGGAACCATAAATTTTCAGCTTGTTTTGTTTGTTAATATGTTTGTTATGCACATCAAAATATTAAACAACCATCATATAAAAAACAAACAAACAAGCATAATCAAACAATCACAAGTGCGTAACCATAGCCACTAAGTTGACCACTATTGTTTGGAATCACAAGTGTTGTCATTTGGTCATTCCTAAGGGTTAAACACAACACAAAAGATAGGATCTCCGAAGACCCCCACTTGAAGTTGCATCCAAATGCTTCAAGTCCTTCTCTTTGTGTCTTCCCTTTGTGCTGCCATCTTGTGCATATTCTTTTACAAAATTTATATCCTAATACAAATTTTCTAATAAAAGAAAATACATCTAATCCATTTATTACATCACCATTGAATGAATAAATAAATTACATCCAAATACAATCACAAAAGAATAATATTACAACCTGTTATGAATGAAATCAACCAAAACAAACATCCATCCAAAACCAAATCAACACAAGGTCAAAGGTAGGTCATGCACCAATATGAAACAACATATACCAAATTCAAGAACCAAAATAAATCCCTATTTAACCTTAAATTTTTAGCCATCATAAACCAAGAATTTAGGGTTTTTGTCCAAAAAAAATACAATCAACCATTTGACATCTTTCTTTCATGGTTTAATCGTAAACATGTAAGATATAACCTTGAAAGATTGGGGATTTATCATCTCATAAAAAACATCCCCTATTAGGTTGTTAAAGTCCTATAAAACCAATTTTACAGGGACACAAGAAGCCAGTCATCCACATATCTAGCTCTAGATGCCAATGTTGGGTTTGTTAGACTCATTAGTTGTTTAACCATTTAAACATGAAAAACATAGCGGAATAAAATATTAATATTATGATTTGTAATCTGAAAATCAAAACATAACACACCAATAACAAACCCAAGAACATAGGATCATATACATGTGTACGAACTAGCTATGAAGAAGAAAAAACAACCAAAATAACACCTATGATGCTACCTTACAGGAGCTGCTGAAAAACGTGAGATATAAGGAAGATGATGATGTTATTGAACAACCAAAACACCAAGGAGAGGTGTCCTCAAGCTTCCATACCCACAAGCATCAAGTAAAAGCACCTTGTTGCTAGGATATGTACACCAAAACAAACTAAAGAAGCTGCTGAACCACCTTTCAGCCGTGAGTCTTTCTTCCAAAAGAGAGAGTCTTGTTCTTGTGGTTTTTGCATGCAAGAGAGAGTAAGAGGTTGAGTGTGGGACTAGTAAAGAGTGTCAACTTCCAAGACTTGAAATGGACCAATCCCGTAAAAGAGGGGGGTAGTCGAATGGTATTCAAATTGGGGTTCCCACCAAAATTTTATTTCCATTTTATTCTAACAAGTCACTAATATAAGTTATGTAATAAAACATTTAATTATATAACTCATACACACTTTTATTACTTGATGTTATTTAACCAATTTAAATATCCTTACAAGTAATACCCATGAACAAATTATCCTTATAAGTTGTTCTATCTCATATACAATTTATTTAGAAAACCCACTTTTCTAAATCGGTGTAATTATTTAATTGCAAGATCATATCTTCAATTAAGTATGGTACTTGAAGGAGATGATGTTATTGAATGGCACTTAGTCATACGTATTAAGGGTAGTAAACCGTTGTTAGGCGGTATTTACTGCTTGCCTCAATCTTCTATGAATCTTGTGCAAGAGGGAGATTGTTGGACCTTATATGCCCAAGACACATACAAGATTGATGTGGTTAGTACGTTATGATCCAAGTCGGGTCATACCCAATAACAAGCTATACAAACTCCAATTAGTATTTATTTGTTGATAAGATCAAACAAATAAATACCGACACCAATTTAGAAAATGGGTTTTTCTAAAACGTTGCTTTTGTAAAAGAACAACATTATGTGGATAATTTGTTCATTAGAAATTGTTTGTTTCATTATTTAAGTTGGTTAAATAATAAAAAATAAAAGTGTGTTATTCTTATAAAATTAAAAGAGGTTTTAATTTTATAAAATGAAGGGTAAGAGTGTAACTTTTTTATAAAACTAAATGGGAGGGAAACCCGTTTTGAATGGGGATTTTCGGCCGCCCATATGGGGCCTTGGGACTCCCTTTTTGGTTTTTTTTTGCAAGTCATTCCTACTAGAACACTCTTCCATCATTCACCTTTCTCTCACACACACTTCTCTCTAAGCAACTCAAACAAGAACTCTGTCAAAAGTGTGGCTGAAATTCGGATTTTGCAAAGGGAAGGGCTGAAATTTTCGTATCATAGAGAAGCTACAAAATGAATTCTTTGGTGTTAAGCATACTAACTTGCAAGGTGTTTGTAAGAACCTATGGGTATCACAATTTGAGGTTCTCTCTTTTGAGGGCTGGACATTCAACAACATCTTCATATTCATCTCATACATCTACAATATTTGCACAAGAAAGGTTGTTTTCTATTAACACCCTATGGTTGTTTTGTGTTGTTTGATAGCATGTTATTTCACATACATTTGATCCTTGTTCTTGGGTTTTGTTTGTAGTTTAATATGGCAAAAAAATTCAGATTATTAACCATATGTTAAACTCCTTTTTTCTGCTGCGTTTTTCTAGTTTAAATGGTTAAAATAGCTTGATTAACATGTAGCTAAACCCAACACAACTGATTTAAGATCACGTCTAGAAAATAAGAAAAGATCATCTGCAAAACATAAGTTTACTAACCTTTGCTTCTCACATAAATAATGAAACCTGAACCGAGTGTCAATTCTTGTTGTATGATGAAGAATCAATGTGAGAACCTCCGTAACAAGCGTTAAAAGATTAGGCAAGAGAGGATCACCTTGTCTTAAGAACATCTTAGCTATCGAAAAAGAGGGAGTGGACACACACACCATTATCCATTGCACCATTTTAGTATGACAACCAAACCCTTTAAGAACATATTGAAGGAATGACCAACTCACTGTGTCATATGCTTTCCCAATATCTATTTTGAAAACACATCTAGGTGGGCCCTTTACACGATGGTATTCATTCATAATTTCTTGTGTGAGCAAAATGTTATCAGAAATCTGTCTACCTGGTATGAAAGCTGATTGGTTAATACTAACAATATCCTTCAAGACTTCCTTAATCCCTTCTGCAATAATCTTTTTAATTTTGTTATAGAAAAATCGATCTTCCCGTTTAAACCTCTTGAAATCTTGGTTATCTAAAACGTATATTTAGTATGCATTTCCAGCCCCAAACATATTCAAAACCTTTAAAATAGGGGGACCTAGAACTCACCTAGACTTGATGAATAGCTTCTCAATCAAGCTTTCAAAGTAAGGGTTGCACTACACAGTCTGTAGATAATTTAACACTCAAAGAAGTTAATATCTACCTAATTTTGCTGCTAATTTCGCTGCAAGATCAGTAGTTTTGCTGCTAGTTTCAACAGCAGTTTCGCTGGCATCTTCGCTCGTAGTTTCGCTGGCGTCTTCGTAGCCAGTTTCGCCCCAACTTTAATTGAATAACCATGTCTGCGAAACTACCTGTGAAATTGTAGTTTCGCACGAAGACCCATAGTTTTGCTAGACGAATACATAATTTCGTTTGATGAACACCCGGTTTCGCAAAATGGGCTGAAAATTATGAACCAACCTATTTTTGACCTAAAACTTCAATCTTTTACACCCGAAACCTTGGTTTATCATCCACGAAGCTATATCTAAGCTTTTTACATGTTTTCTTACTAAAAAACGAGAGTTTTGGGAAAATCCTTGCCACTTTCAAAAACCCAAACCCTAGAATCCGGGTTTACATCAAAAAGATAGATTAAATGATGTTTTTACCAGACCTCTTGGTGTTTTCTTGTCATTTGGATAACCAGGAACACCGATCTTCAATCCCGTGATCAACTAAGCCTTCAATCCTCAATTCTCTCCACTTTCTCTCTCTACTCTTGCTTTCTAGAAATTGGGTGTTGAGTTGAAAATGAGAGCTCCTCAAGCTCATCTGTTTATGTATAACGGGCATTCCCAGGACCTTAAACTCTCCCAACACATATCCCGCGAGGTCTACACGATCCATACTCCATTACCCGGTTATTTTCTTTAAATAATCTCGGCTAAGCCCATTATTATTAGTTGGCTCATTTCGACTTTATTTCGGGCGGTACAACAATGTTCGCCTAGTAGTGCGTCAACCAATCCATTCCTAGGACTACATTGAAATCGCCTAAAGTCATCACGAATGGTTCAAGATGAAACTTATGACCTTCTAATTGTATGTCACAGCCTTCTACCATGTGCAAAATCCTTGTAGATTTACCTATGGCAGTTTCTACATCAAAGGGCTCATCAATAGTTCTTCTCTAAATAGGCAACTTAGTACAAAAGGCAGCTAAAATGAAACTCCTACTAGCACCAGAATCAAATAACACAAAGACAAGTGTTTGGTTTACTACAAATGTACCTGACACCACATTGAGGTCCGTCCTATCCTCCTCCTAGATCATCATGAAGGATCTGGCACTTGCATTCTACCCTTCACCTCCTGCCTTCTTTGGTGCCCCAAAACTTTCAACCCTCAGTTTCCTACAGACCCTGCTCTTATGGCCCTCTCCGCCACAGTTAAAACACCTAACCACCCTACACTCTCTTGCCATAAGGCCAGGCTTCCCACACTTGAAGCACACATTCAATCTCCACATACACTCTTCGGTGTGCTCCTTCCCACACTTGGCACACCACTTCGACCCCGTACCAGATGTGACCACACGCTGGTCATCCAACTATGCACTCTTGTTTTTTGGGGCAACCCCGCAATGCCCAAACCTCTTCTCATTCCAATTCTGGTCTCCACCACCCATCTTGCTCGCCTCAACTACCACCACCTCTTGTTTGTCATACAACCTTCCAACAAGATCAACCACCAACCTATAAGTACTCTGCCCGGCGGCGATCATGTGCCTACGAATATTTGCCGGTAAGCCCTAACTATACCTCTTGATCTTCCATGACAAAGGTGTCAGCTGATCCGGCCCTAGTGGTGCCATCTCGTTGAACTTGGTGGTGTATTGTTGATGTGTCATTGTTCCCACTTCCAGCTGCAGGAACTCTCTGTCCACCTTATCAAACTCTCTATGAGAAAAGAAATCCTCAATCACCAACTTCTTCATCTCACTCCACCTCATCCTTCCAATTGCCATTCTACCTTTAGCCTCGACAATATTGTCCCACCAACACACAGTTGAGTCAAAGAATGAATGAGTGGAAAACTTCACCTTTTGATCTTCTCGGTACTCACTGATATCAACAACAACCTCCATTTCTCTCACCCACTTGTAAGCAGCAGCAACAATGCCATTTCCATCAAAAGTCAGGGGCTTGCATTTTTTAAATGCCCAATAGTTACAACCTCATGCCACCTCATGCATAGGCTCTTCTTCTTCCTCTTTGTCACTAGGGACAACCGTCTCAGTCTCTAGTTGATCCCTTTCCCGCGAGGACATATTCATTTCTTTCTCTCTCCTTCCCTTATATCTTTAGTCACTTTAGCCACCACAGACCGTAGGAATGTCTGCATAACTTGATGAACCTCTTCTACCACTGCCTCCTTCACTGAGGCCCTTAGATTCGCCCTTTCATAACCACCATCCGGATGAGGAGTCTCGAGATCTTCATGAGCCGTCTCCTCAAATCTAGTCCTTCCTTTTGTTACCCATGATCCAGCACCAAATCCACCACGGCCTCCGCCTCGTGAATCCTTTGAAGATCTACCTCCAACCATCTTTAAAAACGCTATAAGATTCAAACACCAACACGGTCATTCAAGTCGAGAGCTTAGTTTATGTCAAGTATAGTAAGTCCTTAATTACAGTGGCTAATTGTGATAAGCCACTTACTTTACCCTTCATACCCCAAGAATTTGCTATCCTGACTACATAGCATCTAAATCTACTAAAGACACATAAATCACATAAGTTGCACACATAATACCAGTTAACATTAAAGAAAATATCTGATGACGCGTAGCTACTCAGACCGGCAACTTTCCATTTTGTCCCATTCTCATTTTAAGTTTAGTTTTTTTTTTAAATTACCCATTTCTTTTAAATTTCGGCTCTAATACCAACATGTAAGGCCCCATTCCCGGGACAGTCACAGTTGAACAATCATCGCGCATGAAATATAAAAATAAATTTAAATTTGCTAAAACGTCATAGTGGAATACTTAATAAACCATTTCAGATATTAATCACCAGTTTTGTAACAAAACACAATCATTGTTAACCGTCACAAAAATCTCATTGTTTGCAAGCTAAGGGGGATGCCGGGCAAACCTCAGGTACAATTTTCATGATTCATATTGATCTAAATTTAATATCCTCTAACAAATGGGTATTGGATACCGGATTTGGAACTCATATTTGCAACTTATTGCAGGGGTTAAAAAGAAGTAAGGACTCCAAGAAAAGGGATGTTAGCATCTACATGGGGAATGGGGCAAAAGTTCAAGTTGAAGACCGAGGGGACTACATCTTGAAGCTTCTAAATGGTTTGGAAGCAATTCTGAACAATGTTTTGTATGCTCCTAGTTTGACTAGGAACATTATTTCTGTTGCCCAATTAAGACAATATGGTTATGTGTTATCATTTATTAAAAATGAAATTAAAGTTTCTTTAAAGGGCATATTTTATTTTAAAGCTATTCCTATTAGTGTTATTTATGAATTGGTTCGTGAATACACATTATTTGATAGTTCATTGTACCAAACCACCACCAAAAAACTCAAATTGGATTTGAGTGGTACCTATCTTTCGCATTGACGTCTTGGTCATATAAACAAGAAGCGCATACAAACACATCAAAAGAACGACGTTTAAAAACAAGTGAATATGATTCATTTGATGTATTTGAATCTTGTTTACAAGGCAAAATGACTAAGACAACTTTTAGTGGCAAATCTGAAAGGGCAAAAGATTTATTAGGCATCATACATCCGTATTTGGTGCCAAGTCATCCACATTTGTGGCAAGTCATCCGCATTTGTTACCAAGTCATCCGCATTTGGTGACAAGTCATCCGCACTTGATGAAGCTTCATCCGCATTTGTATTTGTTCATCCGCATTTCTTTTCAAACATGAACAAAAACGATTTCACACTGCAGTGCAGGTCAGGAAATCAGCAGTAGCCTCCATTTCTTCATAGTTTCTTTGTTTTTAATGATAATCATGTTCAATTGCATTGAATTTTGAAGGAATAATCCAGTGAATGGTTATATTTCTTCAAATCCTAGCATATTAGAACAGATCTTGATGATTTTTCTTCTTGATTTTAAGATGAACAAATGTGTTTTCTTCTTTTTTTGATGTTAATCTTGTTCAATTGCATCGAATTTTTCTTCATGATTCTTCAAATCATACCATAGTTTAACAAATTTGTTAGTTTTTCTTCTGATTTTTGGGTATGAACAAATGGGTATTTGATGAACAAGGGCTTTGTTTTTCATTTTTGTTGTCTTCTTCATTGTTCTTGATATCATTATAGCTGAAATCAGATCTAAAACTAGTTAAATCCAGCAACCAACAGCTCTGATACCATTTGACTGGGTAGTGAGATTGAGATTTTCACTTAGGATCAAATATAATGATTGAGTTAGTGATTGAAAGGCGGAAAGAAACAATCAATAAACATTCAATGCAGAAGAAATACTCATAAATTCTTTTTTTTTATGAAGGTAATTGAATACAGTAAATGCTAGGTTTTTAGCATAAAACGGTAATGATACACCTAAAAGACAAAATATGTTCTAATTGTCTATCAACCTTCACCTCATGTACGAGGTTTTCTATTCTATTTATAGGCAGACAAGATGCCTTTCACAAAATGACTAAACTGCCCTGACCTATTACATCAGAACTAGTCTAAGTCTTCGTTCGCATTTCTTGTTCATCTTCTTTGGCAAATGCTGATGAGTTGACTTGATCAGAATTTCTTCACTTGATCATCCGCATTAGTATTTTGGTCATCCGCATTGGTTAATGCGGAGGACCAAATACCTAGTGGATCTATTTATATTATTATTACAACATGACCTAATTTTTACTTTCTAATTGTCTTGTTGTTGACTTTGTCATGTTGAATTGTCTTGTATTATTGATTTTGTTGTAATCAACTTGTTTTGTGAACTTGTATAATGAGATCTTCAGTTGGCTATAGTTATGATTTGGTAAGCTTCAGTTAATTCAATTGTTGAACACCAACAATACTCCCCCTAAATTGATGCTTGCCAAACCTTGAATTTGAAGATCTTCTCTGTCATATGTCTTCTTGATCAACTGATGTTATGTCATAATTCACTGATATGCTCCCCTAAACTCCTCCTAATATATTTCTAATAAAGGTTAGAATCTCTTGAAAATACTATTTGGTATTGGATATGGGTTGTATCACTTTTGGATTACAGTTCATATCACAACTCAAGGATTAGAATGTATTAGGCATATCGTGAGGCTTTAAACTTCAACAAACAACATCAAGAACATGAATCAATGTTGAACACACTTCCACTCTTTTGAAATAACTTGATAAATGACATTTTTCACATATTGAGTACTCCCATGATTAAAGTCCGGTAACTATCCGCTCGGTAGTCAGACACGGGTGCAAAATATCATCAAAAAAAATGTGAGCCAAGTACTTTAAATAGGGCACCTAATAGTTGTACAAGTCCCTGGATGAATTTGTGAAAAAGTGACCAAAGTTGAATTCTATATTCTTTTTTTTTCATGATCAAAATGGATGTGCTTGTTGGTTGCAATCATCCATATTCATGTTTTTTTAAGTACTGTTCATCATCTGTTCATAATCATTTCTTGTAACACATCCGCATATATTTGCTAACTCATCCGCATTTGTTTGCAAAGCATCCGCATTTTTTTGCAAGGCATCCTCATTAAATTTCAATGCATCCGCATTTGTGCTTAAAGTACCCCCATTTGTTAACAAGTCAACCGCATTTGCTGATAAGGCATCCTCATTTGTTGCCAAGCCATCGACATTTGTGACAAGTCAACTGCATTTAGTTCCAAGTCATCCGCATTTGTGTCCGCATTTGTTGCCAAGTCATCCGCATTTGGTGACAAGTCATCCGCATTTGTGTATAACACATCCGCATTTGATGAAGCTTCATCCACATTTATTTTTGTTCATCCGCATTTCTTTTCAGAATTGAACAAAAACGATTTCACACTGCAGTGCAGGTCGGGAAATCAACAGTAGCTTCTATTTCTTCATATTTTCTTTATTTTTTAATGAAAATCATGTTCAATTGCATCGAATTTTGAAGGAATAATCCAGTGAATGATTATATTTCTTCAAATCGTACCATATTAGAACAAATATTGACAATTTTTCTTCTTGATTTTGAGATGAACAAAAGTGTTTTCTTCTTTCTTTGATGTTAATCTTATTCAATTGCATCGAATTTGAAGGAATAATCATTAACATGTTCATGTTCTACAAATCGTACCATAGTTTAACATATTTGTTTGTTTTTATTCTTATTTGGGTATGAACAGAAGGGTTTTTGATGAAAAGGGACTTTGTTTTTAATTTTTCTTTTTTTCTTCATTGTTCTTGACATCATTAAAGCAGAAATCAGATCTGAAAACTAGATAAATGCAGCAACAAAAAACTCTGATACCATTTGACTAGTTAGTGAGATTGAGATTCTCACATAGGATTGAATATAATGTTTGAGTTAGTGATTGAAAGGCAGAAAAAAACAATCTATAAACATTCAATGCAAAAGAAATACTCATTAGTGTTTTTTGTATTAATGAAGGTAATTGATTATAGTAAATGCTAGTGTTTGAGCAAAAACCAGTAATGATACACCTAAAAGACAAAATATGTTCTAATTATCTATCAACTGTCACCTCATGTACGAGGTTTTCTATTCTATTAATAGGCAGAGAAGGTGCCTTTCACAAAATGACTAAACTACCCGTGACCTAATACATCAGAATTAGTCTAAGTCTTCGTTTGCAAATGCAGATGAGTTGACTTTATCAGCATTTCTTTTCTTGATATTCCACATTATTATGTTGGTCATCCGCATTGGTTAATGCAGATGACCAAATACCTAGTGGGTCTATTTATATTATTATTATAACATGACCTAATTTTTACTTTCTGATTGTCTTGATGTTGACTTTGTCATGTTGAATTGTCTTGTATTGTTGTTTTTGTTATAATCAACTTGGTCTCTGAACTTGTACATTAAGAACTTCAGTTGGCTGTAATTATGATTTGGTAAGCTTCAGTTTATTCAATTGTTGAATCCCAACGATACTCCCCCTAAATTGATGTTTGCCAAACCTTGAATTTGAATATCATCTATGTCACATGTCTTCTTGATCAACTGATGTTCTGACACAATTCACAAATATGCTCCCCCACAGATTAAGCTCCTCTTAATATATTTCTCACAATGGTTAGAATCCCTTAAGAATACTTCTTGGTATTGGATATGGGTTGTATCCCTTTTGGATTACAGTTCATATCACAACTCAAGGATTAGAATGTACTAGGCATATGGTGAGGCATTGAACTTCAACAAACAGGATCACGAACATGAATCAATGTTGAACACACTTCCATTCTTTTGAAATAACTAGATAAATGACATTTTTCAAATAATGAGTACTCCCATGATTAAAGTCCAGCTAAATGTCCGCTGAGTAGTCAGACACGGGTGCTAAACATCATCAGAAAAATGTGAGCCCAAGTACTTCAAAAAAAGCATCTGATAGTTGTACAAGTCCCTGGACGAATCTGTGAAAAAGTGACAAAATTTGATTTCTATACTCTTTTATTTTTGCTTTCATGATCAAAATGGATGTGCTTGTTGGTTGCAATCATCCATATTCATGTTTTTCTTTTCTTTTTCTGAAGTCCTGTTCATCATCTATTCATAAGCATTTTTTGCAACGCATCCGCATTTATTTGATAACTCATCCACATTTGTTTGCAAAGCATTCGCATTTCTTTGCAAGGCATCCACATTTGATTTCAATGCATCCGCATTTGATTTCAAACAATCCGCAATTGTGCTTAAAGTGCCCACATTTGTTTACAAGTCATCCGCATTTGGTGATAAGGCATCCGCATTTGTTGCCAAGCCATCCGTATTTATGACAAGTAATCCGCATTTGGTGCCAAGTCATTCGCATTTGTGGCAAGTCATCCGCATTAGTTGCCAAGTCATCCGCAATTGGTGACAAGTCATCCGTATAACACATCTGCATTTGATAAAGCTTCATCCACAATTGTTTTTGTTCATCCGCATTTCTTTTTAGACTTGAACAAAAATGATTTCACACTACAGTGTAGGTCAGGAAATCAATAGTAGCTTCCAATTCTTCATCTTTTCTTTGTTTTTAATGATAATCATGTTCAATTGCATTGAATTTTGAAGGAATAATCCAGTGAATGATTATATTTCTTCAAATCATACCATATTAGAATAGATGTTCATGATTTTTCTTCTTGATTTTGAGATGAACAAATGTGTGTACTTATTTTTTTATGTTAATCTTGTTCAATTGCATCGAATTTTGAAAGAATAAACATGAACATGTTCATGATTCTTCAAATCGTACAATAGTTGAACATATTTGTTTGTTTTTAATGAACAGGGACTTTGTTTTTCATTTTTCTTGTTTTCTTCATTCTTCTTGACATCATTAAAGCTGAAATCAGGTGTGAAAACTAGATAAATCCAACAACCAACTGTTGGACCTTATATGTCCAAGACACATACAAGATTGAAGTGGATAGTACGTTATGATCCAAGTCGGGTCATACCCAATAACAAGTTATACAAACACCAATTAATATTTATTTGTTTATAAGATCAAACAAATAAATACCGACACCAATTAAGAAAATGGGTTTTTCTAAAATGTTGCTTTTGTAAAAGAACAACATTATGTGGATAATTTGTTCATGAGAAATTGTTTGTTTCATTATTTAAGTTAGTTAAATAATAACAAATAAAAGTGTGTTATTGTTATAAAATTAAAAGAGGTTTTAATTTTATAAAAATTAAAGGCTAAGAGTGTAAGATTTTATAAAAACTAAAATGGGGGGAAACCCATTTTGAAGGCCATGTTTCGGTCGCCCATATGGGGCATTGGGACTCCCCTTTTGTCTTGGCTTTTGCAAGTCATTTGACACTATAAAACTCTTCCATCAATCTCACCTTTCTCTCACACACGCTTAAGCAAGAAAACTCTGAAGAAGGCTGAAAATTTTTAGATTGTAGCCTCCAACAAGGCTGAAATTTTCGGATTTTGAAGGTGCCTTGGTATAGAGTTTTGGTGTAAAGCTCCCTAACTAGATAAGTGATTGAAGAGCTTGTGGGTATTACAAGCTTGTGGTCTTCTCCTTTGAAGGCTAGCCACTCAAGAACATCATCTTCTTTATCTTATACATCTACAACAACTTGTGCAAGAAAGGTTGTATCTTTGAACATCCTATGGTTGTTTAATGGTTTGATAGCACACTATTTCACATATATTTATATGATCCTTATTCTTTGGTTTTGTTTATGTTTTTAAATGGTGAAAATTTCAGATTACTAATCATATGTAAAACCTATATTCCACTGCGATTTTTCAAGTTTAAATGGTTAAACTAGCTTGTTTTACATGTGACAAAACCCAACACAAATAGCTCTAATACCAATTGACTGGGTAGTGAGATTGAGATTCTCACTATGGATCAAATATAATGATTAGGTTAGTGATTGAAAAGCGGAAACAAACAATCAATAAATATTCAATGCAAAAGAAATACTCATAAATGCTTTTTGTATTGATGAAGGTAACTGATTACAGTAAATGCTAGGGTTTGAGCATTAAACAGTAATGATACACCTAAAAGATAAAATATGTTCTAATTGTCTATCAACCGTTGCATCATGTACGAGGTTTTCTATTCTATTTATAGGCAGAAAATATGCCTTTTACAAAATGACTAAACTACCCCCAACCTATTACATCAGAACTAGTCTAAGTCTTCATTCGCATTTCGTGTTCATCCGTATTGGCAAATGCGGATGAGTTAACTTGATTAGCATTTCTTTACTTGATCTTCCGTATTACTATGTTGGTCAACCGCATTGGTTAATACGGATGACCAAATACCTACTGGGTCTATTTATATTATTATTACATCATGACCTAATTTTGAATTTCTAATTGTCTTGATGTTGACTTTGTCATGTTGAATTGTCTTGTATTGTTGTTTTTGTTGTATTCAACTTGGTCTGTGAACTTGTACGATGAGATTTTCAGTTGGCTGTAATTATGATTTGGTAAGTTTTAATTTATTCAATTGTTGAACCTTAACAATACTCCCCCTAAACTGATGCTTGCCAAACCTTGAATTTGAAGATGTTCTCTGTCACATGTTTTCTTGATCAACTGATGTTCTAACACAATTCACTAATATGCTCCCCCATAGATTAAGTGCTTCCTAATATATTTCTCACAAAGGTTAGAATCTCTTGAGAATACTTCTTGGTATTGAATATGGGTTGTATAACTTTTGGATTAGAGTTCATATCACAACTTTAGAATGTATTTGGCATATGGTAAGGCTTTGAACTTTAATAAACAACATCAGAAATATGAATCAATGTTGAACACACTTTCACTCTTTTGAAATAACTTGATAAATGACATTTTTAGAAAATAAGTACTCCCATGAAGAAAGGTCGGCTAACTGTCCACTCAGTAGTCAGACACGGGTGCAAAACATCATCAGAATAAATGTGAGCCCAAGTACTTCAAAAAAGGCATCTAATAGTTGTACAAGCCCGAGGACGAATCTGTGAAAAAGTGACTGCAGTTGATTTATGTTCTCTTTTTTTGCTTTCATGATCAAAACGGATGTGCTTATTGGTTGCAATCATCCATATTCATGTTTTTCTTTTTTTTTACGTCCTTTTCAACATGTGTTGATAAGCATTTCTTGCAACACATCCGCATTTCTTTTCTAACTCATCCGCATTTGTTTGCAAAGCATCCGCATTTGTTTGCAAGGCATCCGTATATGATTTCAATGCATCTGCATTTGATTTCAAAGCATCCGCATTTGTGCTTAAAGTACCCACACTTGCTTACAAGTCAACCGCATTTGGTGATAAGGCATCCGCATTTGTTGCCAAGCCCTCCACATTTGTGACAAGTCATCCGCATTTGGTGCCAAGTCATCCACATTTGTGGCAAGTCATCCGCATTTGTTGCCAAGTCATCCACATTTGGTGACAAGTCATCCGCATTTTTGTATAACACATCCGCATTTGATGAAGCTTCACACGCATTTGTTTTTGTTCTTCCACTTTTCTTTTCAGACTTGAACAAAAACGATTTCACACTACAATGCAGGTCGGGAAATCAGCAGTAGCTTCCATTTCTTCATCTTTTCTTTGTTTTTAATGATAATCATGTTCAATTGCATCGAATTTTGAATGAATAATCCAGTGAATGTTTATATTTCTTTAAATCGTACTACATTAGAAGAGATCTTGACAATTTTTCTTCTTGATTTTAAGATGAACAAATGTGTTTTCTTCTTTTTTTGATGTTAATCTTGTTTAATTGCATCGAATTTTGAAGGAATAATCATGAACATGTTCATGATTCTTCAAATTATACCATAGTTGAACAAATTTATTTATTTTTCTTCTAATTTTAGGTATGAACAAATGGGTTTTTGATGAACAAGGACTTGTTTTTTCATTTTTCTTGTTTTCTTCATTTTTCTTGACATCATTAAAGTAGAAATCAGATCCGAAAACTAGATAAATCCAGCAACCAACAACTCTAATACCAATTGAATGGGTAAAGAGATTGAGATTCTCACTTAGGATCGAATATAATGATTGAGTTAGTGATTGAAAGGCCGAAACAAACAATCAATAAACATTCAATTTAGAAGAAATACTCATAAATGCTTTTTGTATTGATGAAGGTAATTGATTACAGTAAATGCTAGGGTTTGGGCATAAAACAGTAATCATACACCTAAAAGACAAATTATGTTCTAATTGTCTATCAACTGTCACCTCATGTACGAGGTTTTCTATTCTATTTATAGGCAGACACGATGCCTTTTACAAAATAACTAAACTACCCCTGACCTATTATATCAGAACTATTCTAAGTCTTCATTCACATTTCTTGTTCTCCGCATTGGCAAATGCGGATGAGTTGATTTGATATGTATTTCTTTACTTGATCTTCTACATTAGTATGTTGGTTATCTGCATTGGTTAATGCGGATGAACAAATACCTAGTGGGTCTATTTATATTATTATTACAACATGACCTACTTTTGACTTTCTAATTGTCTTGATGTTGACTTTGTCATGTTGTATTGTCTTGTATTGTTGTCTTTGTTGTAATCAACTTGGTTTCTAAACTTGTACAATGAGAACTTCAATTGGCTGTAATTATGATTTGGTAAGCTTTAGTTTATTCAATTGTTGAACCCCAACACTCTCCGCATCAACACACATCCCATCCCCGAGTAGGAAGCATCTGAATAAACCACCCAATCTTCGCTTCCACTGTTTCTGGGTCACCATAATCCCACCAGGATTCACTACATGAACCAAAAACTGAACCTCGTGCAACCAGGATGCACACTTAGAGAATATATCATACAACCTCTCTCTTCTCAACGTCTCTAACACCTCTCGAATATGACCGACATGCTCATCATCATTCTTGGAATAAATCAAGATATCATCGATAAACAAAATCCCTAATTTATCCAATATTGGCCGACCCACTCGATTCATCACATCCACAGAAGCAACCGGCGCATTGGTCAAACCAAAAGACATAACAAGAAACTCGTAGTGTCCTAAAAGCTTGCGAAAAGCTGTTTTAGGAATATCTTGCTCCTTAACATTCATCTCATGGTAGCCAGATCGAAGATCTATCCTCGAAAACTATTTGGCACCTTGAAGCTGATCAAATACATCATCAATTATCGGTAAGGGGTACCGATTCTTCACTATCAACTTATTTAGCTCACGGTAGTTGATACACATCCTCGTGCTGCCGTCTTTCTTCTTCACAAATAAAACCGGGGCAACCCAAAGAGAGATAATCGGTCTAATGAACCCCTATTCAAGCAACTCCTGCAATTGCTCCATCCATTCTTTCATCTTGGTCGGAGCCGATCGAAACGGTGCCTTAGCAACAGGTTTGGCACCTAGTATCAAGTCAATCTAGAACTCGATCTCGCGGTCAGGTGGCACTCCTTGTAAGTCTTCAGGATACAAATTTGGAAAGTCACACACAACTGGTACATCGGTCAGTTGTGGTGTTGGCGTATCCACATCGTTTACGTAGGTCAAGTAGGCACTACATCCACGCCTCATGCACTTCCACCACTGCCATAGAAATCACCTTCGGAATAGTCATGACTTGATCACCATAAACCGTCACCGTACTTCCTTCAGGTGTTGTTAATCGAACCATCTTCTTGCGACACATAATGTTCGGCTCGTAGTCCGCCAACCAATCCATTCATATGACTATGTCAAACCCGCCTAAGGTCATCACAAATGGTCCAACAAGAAACTTGTGACTATCTATTTCTATGTCACAACCCACTATCATCTCAGAAATCCGTATAGATCCTCCTATGGCAGTTTCTACATCAAAGGGGGCATTTACATTCCTACTAACACGCAGTTTAGCATAGTAAGCAGCAGAAATAAAACCTTTACTAGCACTGGAATCAAATAACACAGAGGCTAAAGTTTAGTTTACTAGAAACGTACCTGACCCAACATCGGAGTCCGTCACCATAAGAATAACACCTCCTCACACCACAGTTCCTCCCCACATGTTCGGTTCTTCCATAACGGAAACAGATATTGGTTCCCAATATACATTCCCCTATGTGTTCTCATCCACACTTGACACACCTTCTCGACCCTGCACCGGATGTGACCACACGCCGGTCATCCACCCGTTCACCTTTGTTACTTGGAGCGGCTCCGCCACGTCCTAATCGCTGCCCGTTCCAATTTCGATCACCCCCATCACGACCTGCCACAATCCGAATACCATCTTCAAGGCTTCAAAACTCGAAATTTACAGAGGGCTTTTCATCTTGAAGTTCATTCAAAACTATTTGTGCAGCGAATTTGATTATAATCATCATTTGAACCACAATCGAGCTCCACGTTGGTCACGGTTTGTTCTTCAAGCCAAATCATTGATATCAAACAACTATCGGGTAATTAAACTTACATACATGTTGATTTTTAATTGATGAATGAAAGCCCTAACAATGATTTGATTAATAACACTGTTTTATGCTTCAATTTGGAATCAATCGAATATAGGGTTCTTGATTTGGGGGAAATGCATTGGGGTTGTGTTTTTAAGATTTTGAAACCAAGTTACATCGTGGCTGAGGCCTTTGTTCACTGGTTCTATACTCACATTCTATATTAGAGGTCCCGGGTTCGAACACGGCGACCTCCAATATATTTTTTAGGACTTTTTCAGTTGCTAAAAATTATAAAAAAATCTAAAAATTACTAAAAATCAATTTTGTAAACATAATTTATTTTAAAACCTCCTAACTATTTTTCTGAAAATTTATTCTTATAATATCGTAATATTTTTATTAATTATTTTTTAGCAAATGATATATTTTCGTATAAACATTTACCAATTGTTCTTGTTAACCATATATACTATTATTGTTAAATGAGGGATAGTTAAAAAAATTTAAAATATTATTTAAACTATACTTAGATTTTGTTATAAATGGTTTTCTTTTTATTAAAATAACTAAATAGTGTATTTCATTTCTATTGCCTCAAAACATGAACAAATATACAAGTTTAGTTGATTAAAAGCCAAAAATGCCAAAATGGAACCCTAGTCCTCGTTGATTCGTTAATTACATTACAAACAAATTTTATTCTTGTATATACATATATATATACACATATATATGGGTATATATATAGGTACTTTGTGACGGTTTACATCGGAACGATGATTATTATATCTTATTAAATCATCAACTATGTATTTATTTCACATGTGAGTATTTCTATACCCTTTTTTCATATTTTCACATGTTGGGGTGAAACATGTTACTTTATAATCATTGCACTTGTAAATTCGTTTGATTCTTGTAAACTCTAGAAAATTCATTTATATATTGTGGTTAGTTGATTTTTGTAATTACCATGTATTGACGATTATATGTACAATCTGTTGGATCTTGTATGCTCAAGACACATATAAGATTGATGTGGTTAGTACGTTATGATCCAAGTCAGGTCATACCCAATAACAAGCTAATCTAACACCAGAAAATGTTTATTTATTGATGAGATCATACAAATAAATATTCACACCAATTTAGAAAATGGGTTTTTTAAAACATTGCTTTTGTAATAGAACAAATTATATGGATAATTTGTTCAAGAGAAATTATTTGTATCATTATTTAAGTAAGCTAAATAATAATAAATAATAGTGTGTTAATGTTATAAAATTAAAATAGTTTTAATTTTATAAACTTATGGTTAAAAAATGCAAGTTTTATAAAATTAAAATGGGGGGAACTAATTTTAAATGGAATTTCAACCGGCCAAGGGGGGACACTCCTTGGGATTGCATGTCTTGGTTAATACAAGACTTTAATCCTTTCTTGCACTCAACCTAACTAACACTCTCTCTCATACACACATTCCAAGAACTCTCTCCAACAAGCCTAAAAATTTTGGATCTAAGGCAAAAGTTGCTGAAAATTTTGGTTTTGAAAGAGGAACAAGAAGACGGTTTTTGGTGTTGCACTCCCTAACAAGTTAGGTGTTTGCAAGAGCTTGTGGGTATACAAGCTTAAGGACTTCTCTTTTGGAGGCTAGGTATTCAAGAAGCATCATCATCTTCTTCTCATCCATACCACATTCTTTTGTTCTTGAATGGTAGTTTCAAGAACACCTTATGGTTGTTCTTTTCGTTTTTGAGAGCATTTTATTTCACATACATATGATCCTTTGTTCATAGGTGTTGTTTTGGTTTAAAATGGTTCATATTTTAGATTGTTAAACCCTTTTTAAACCCTTTTTAAACCCTTAGATCCGCTGCGTTTTTGTAGTTTAAGTGGTTAAACTAGCTTTGATAAACTTGTAACAAAACCCAACACAATTATTAACTATTGATAGCATGGCGACATCATAGATCTATGGGCTTGACAAGCCTGCTTGGTTAATCCAAGTACACTTAGCTAATCGTATAAACTTGTAAACGCGAAAAACTTGTAAACTGCAAAAGTTTGATTGTGCGTCTGTCTTTCATCCCTAGTTTAACATCGTGTATTTTTTAATTAATTGTAAGTTACCCTTGTTAAGTTCTTGTAAGAATCATTGTTGCCATATCCAAAACTTATGGGTTACTTATGCTTATTGCTTTAATTTGCTTTTAATTCTTTAACTTGAAAGTTGATAATGTAAATTATTACATAGTAATTAAATAACAATCTTAATAATGATTATAATAATAATAATATTAACATGAAAATATAAATAATAATAATAGTAATAATAACAATAACAATAATAATAATAATAATAGAAATAATAACTAATTAAGTAATAAGTTGTAAATGTATTAAAACTTGAAGATAATTAGAGTACAAGGGTTGTTTTTGTTATTTTATAAACTTTAAAGAAAGTTATTTGCATAAAATAATAAACTTTGAAAACTATAGGGACTAAATGTGTAATTTTTTTAAAACCCAATCCAAATTACCCCAACCCCTGTTTTTCATGCCATCTCTCCGGCCATGTTCCGGTCAAGCTCCAGCGAGTCCCAAACTAACTTAAAAAAAATTAGAAGCTACCTCAAACAACTATGATAATCAAATTCGAATACCGACCTCAAACCATTCCAACTCGTTTCGTAAACGGGTGTCGAACTTAAACACACACTCTGATTGTGTTTAATCATCGGTTACTAGTCTAATTGATTACATAACCGATTCACATTAAACTATATAGCCGTTCGAGCTTTAATCCATAATTAAAATCTAATTAATCCAACCTATGCAATCATCTAACTAATCCTAATCATTTACAACTTTCAATTGCACCTGAAAAGACACAAACAAATCCATTCAATTCGCAACCTCTTCATGACGTGCAATTGTTCGAACACCATCATCTGTGCTTCAAAACATGAATTAAACAGATGTCTTTTCATCTTTGAGTTAATTAGAAGCTACCTGTACAACGAATTTGAATATCATAGTTGTTTGAGTATCAAATCAATGCTAGGAAGTCGCGATCTATTCTTGTACTCGTTCATCATCGAAATTAACTCCAACCGGGTAATTAAACCTTCATATATATTCACTTTCAGGTGGAGAACAAAAGCCCTATGTTTTTCTTTCATTATCAACAAAAAATATCGGTTAATTTGGATCCACCCGATTCTAGGGTTCTTGATTTGGGGGAAATCGTTAGGGATGTGTTCTTTTAAATTTTAAAACCCAACTCTTAACACAGCCTTGGCCCTTAGCTCACTGGCAAAACACATGCCTCCTTTCTAAGAGGTTCCCGGTTTGGTCCCGGGCCACCTCACATAATTTTTAAGGGCTTTTGGCTTATTAAAAATGTAGAAAAATTGCTAAAAATTATAAAAAGAAGTTTTGTAACTTTTATTATTTTTTAAGGTTACTTGAATAAATTTATGTAAAATTATTTCTTTAAATATGTTGATTATTTTTATAAAATTGTGAAGTGGGCTTGGATCGGTAAACATCCGAGCATGTTCTTGACGGAAGGATAAACAACCAAAACCAAAAGTCAAATCAACAACACGAACTATCAAATATTGGTTTCATTGATAAAACCTAATGATTACAAGCTCGTTACAACATAAGAATCAAGACTCTTGGCAAGGGGAAGATCGA